>PVHP010050787.1:0-11685 GCA_004024765.1 Zapus hudsonius
CACAACCTTAAAGCAAACTTATTACTCATCCACCACGACTCAGGGAACTATGCGGAAGAGGGGGCGGAAAGATTGTGAGAGCCGTGGTGGGGGAGACTATCCAGAGGTATGGACAGGAGAACCTGGCTGATTACTAGTCTATCCATGGTCCCCTGGCACAAGGACTGATCCAGACGACCCATGGAGGAGGTTATCCAGTTGAGGGGGAGGGGAGGGCAGTGGGGAATTGGGAATAACAACTCATTGTTTGCCCACTAAATGTTGTAACTCATTATGGACAATAATAAAAAGTAAATTAAAAAAAAAGAAATTATATAATTAAAAATATATATCATATATATTTTATATATATTATATATAGTTATTATTTTATATATTATTTTATAATTATAATTTTAAGAAACAAACCGTATAATACTTAAGATGTCTCCTGTTAATACTTTCATGTTTCACACTTTGAAACAGTATAGGCAAAAACATAATGATCTCTGAGACAAGCTACATTTATTTATCATATTTGAGAATGTTACCTTTTAAAACATATGACAATTCACCCATTGGTAGAATTTTTCAAAACTGGTCAAGGTTCACCTGGGAAAACATAAGTCTGTACCATAGTTAAAATCCAAACATGGTAGAATCAGGAAAATATCTTTGAACTACCCAGAAGGAAATTTTTATTAGTCGATTGAGCATTTTGTCATCCTCCTGCCTCAGCTCTGTGAAAATACGATATGTGTTACAAGGCTTAATTTACTTTGAGCAATTGGTTCCATAGAAAGGCTTTACAACTGATTAGAAATTACATTAATTTTAATTTATCTTTAAGCCATTTTTGTATTTATATATATTTAACAGCAACTTAAAAGTTCCCATTTATAGGGGCATTTCTGCAGGGCAGAGAAGGCCATTGTCTTTGATCCCATCCCCCCTGCGTCTTGGCAGGCCTGGCCTAAGCCACACCTTAAGGCGGTATGCAGGCACATCTTTTGTTGTTAGGTTGGAAGAGAAAATAGTTTTTGTAGTCTGTATTTAGGCAAAAATTATATTATCCAAAAAAGCGATAGAAACCCAAAAATATACCAGTAAAGAAAGGCAGAACTCAAATGCTAGGAAATTTAACAAAAGGCTGTGGCCCCCCTGGGGTAAAGTCCTCTAACAGGTTTGATTATGCGCAGGCTGCCTTTTGTACTTAGCCAGAAGCTGAAGTTGCATTTTAGAGAGGGGAAGAAAAACCTTTTTCTTTTTTTTTTTTGTTTGATAACATCTATGGTCGTCCAGGCAACTTCTGATTAGCTTCTGAATAGGTTTTGTCTTTCTCCTTAGGATGCCTTGTTTCAGGGCAAAGTCTAGGTTTTTTTGTTTTTTTTTTTTTTCCAAGACCGGATAAGTTTCCTGAGAAAACAAAGCATGAAGCTACTGCATCACTTTCATTTAAAAAAGCCTTTATAGTTTGTTTCCTTATTTTCAGATCTCTGGATAATAACAGCTCATTAAGAGCCAGAAAAATTGGGTGCGAGTGAGTAGCGCCCATCTCAAAAAACATTTTTTTTTTATATATTCTCTTGCTTTCGATTCGCTGTGCAGCCGCAAAACAAAACTGTTCCCGCCCCTTCTTACAAACAGGAGCGAAAACTTCCCCGCTTTTATCGTGGACCTTTATTTTTCCCCGCTTTTGTCGTGGACCTTTATTTCCTCGCTTTTATTGCGGATCCCCTATTTCCCCGGGGACTCACCAGTGCACTGCCTCGAAATGCTTATGAAGTTCTGAACTCTTGAGAGTTTTTTCTCTGTCGCTATACGGGCCAACCAGCTGTCGCGTCCAAGCTCGACCAGCAAGAAAGGACACGACCACGAGTTCTTCTCCGCACCATTTTATTCGAGAAACCTTGCAAGTTACATTCTTACTAGTTACTTCTTCATTCTTCTTTTTTTTTCTCCTTTTCGCGCTCAGGATGTACAGGAATTTTAAGTCAAACTACCACCTATCAGCATTACATATGTATACATTCACAATTGGTCCATATACACGGAGACATGCCAGGCATTAAGCCATTTCCATACAAGGAGATAATAAATTCTCTGGAATGCACAACACGTGGAAGTAGAGAACAGAGGCCAGCGCCATCTTCTCAGCAGGCACTCAAAACAAAGAAAAAGCCCGTGCTGCCTCCAGTAGGTAGGCGTGGCAGGGCTCCGCCTGGGAACTGGGCGGGCCGCCCCGCCCCCTTACCTTACAGGAACGGCTCACTACAGGCGCTTATAGCTATAAACTTTCCTATTAGGGCTGCCTTGGCTGTATCCCAGAGGACCTGGTAAGTTATATTAACTTTTTTTGTTTGTTTCTAAGAATTTGTTAAATTTCCTCCCTGATTTCTTGAAAAACTCAAAAGTGTGGTGTATAATCTCCAAGAATTTGTATGGTTTCTATATGTTATCTTTTTGTTAATTTCTATTTTTATTCTATTGTGATCTGATAGGATACAAGGATTTGCCTCTTTTAGCTTGTTTGTTTTGATTTGTTTTCTGATAAGGTTTCTTTTTAACTTATTATGTGATCAGTTTTGGAGGAGTTATGAGTACTGAGAAGAATGTGTATTTTCTATTTGATATATACTCTGTACATATCTGTTAGGTCTAGTTAGTTCTGAATTTTCTTTATTGATTTTGAGTCTGGATAACCTATCTAAATAAGAAAGTGAGGTATGGAATGCTACCATTATTGAATCTATACCAATGCATTCTTTTTAAAAAAATATTTATTTGCAAGCAGAGAGACAAAGAATGGGTGCACGTTTAGTCACTGCAATGAACTCCAGATGCATGATCTTGATCCACTTTGTGCATCCGGCTCTATATGGGTACTGGGGAATAAAACCTAGGCTGTCAGGCTTTGTAAGCAGGTACCTTTAATTACTGAGCCATTTATCTAGCTCTGTATATATTTGTTTATGTTTTTAAGTGTTTACTTTGTGATTTTAAGAGCATAAAGAAGTTTGGTGCATAAATATTTACAACTAATATTTCAGTGATGAATTGTTCTCTTTATTAAAATTAAATGCCCCATTTTTTCTGATTAGTTTTGGTTTGAAGCCTGTTTTGTCTGATATGAAGATAATTACTTCTTTTTTGCAGCTTCCACTGGCTTTGTAGTTTGATGAACATCCTTGTGGGCTACAAGAGTTTCTTGGAGGCAGCAAATAGTTGGTCATGCTTTTTGATCAAGTTATATAGTCAGCCTCTTTTTTTTTGGTGAGTTGAGGCCATTTACAATTAGACAATTAGAGTTATTATAAAGAGGCTTGATATTCCTAATATTTTGCTGGGTGGTGTTCTGGTTGATTGGATTGCTAGCTTTTCATTTTCTTTTCCACTAAGGTTTTGCTGATTTGTTATGTTAGGCATACTTGATTTCTTTCCTTTTCTTCTTTGTTCATCTGTTTCCTACAAGAAGTGTATCCTGTTTTGTTTTCTTAAAGATGAGCTGTCTTTCTTTTTCTTAACTGTAATGTATTCCTATCATAAATTTCTATAGAGCTGTCGTCTTTGACAAAAATTGCCTGTTTGTGTTTGTCTTGAAGGATTCTTATTTCTCCATCAGTATTGAAAGACAATTTTGCTGAGTATAGCATTCTTATTTGGTAGCTATTAACCTTCAGAGCTTGAAATATCTCATTCAGTTTTTTTTTCTGGCTTTCAAGGATGCTAATGAAAGCTTTCTAGTTATACTGATACTCCTGCCTTTGTATGTGAATTGGCATTTTTCCCTCACAGGTCTTAGTATTGTTTCTTTACTTTCAATTTTTTATAATATTACAGTGGTGTACTATACAGAGATTCTTCATTGGTCAAGTCTATTTGGAGTTCTGTATGCCTCTTATGTTTGAGTGTCAACATCTATCTAGATTTGGGAAACTGTCTCTTAAAGTTTCATTGATCAAATATATAAAATTTCAGTTGGTCAATTCCCTTTGCATTTTTTATTGTCCATAATGAGTTACATTGTTTAGTTTAGTGGGCCAACAATGAGTTGTTATCCCCAATTCCACATTGCCCCCCTCCCCATGCACAGTCAGCTGGATATCCTCCTACGTGGGCCGTCTGGATCAGTCTTTGTGGTAGGGGACCATGGATAGCCTAGTATTCAGCTGGGTTCTCCTGACCAAAGTGTGTTGTTACTGAGGGGTGCCATGCCTCTGATAATCTCCCCCATCACGGCTCTCACAATCTTTCTGCCCCCTCTTCCGCTCAGTTCCCTGAGTCATGGTGGGTGAGTATTAAGGTGGCTTTAATGTTGTGAGTTTAGGGGGTTTTGTGTCAAGAATCGTTGATTTCTGTCTCACTGGCTTATCCTGTGTTGATTGAATGGCTGTGGCTATGGGTCCCTTGTTCATCCCATCATTCTCTGCAGGGTTCCCTATGGATCCTCCACGATATGACTGGTGGCTCATCTCTTACCAGGATTTCAGCTTTCTGCCTGCGGTTGGTTGGTAGGGTTATATGGGCCACAGCTCTCTCGCTGCATCCTGAAAAATACAAATACAGTCTCCATCGGAGTGTGAGATTAGTATAGATTAACAAATATACACCATTCTGGATTACCTAGATTCTATTTTTAGTAGCCTCCCTGTCAGTCGCTCGCATAGTGCATCTTTTCTTGGGAGCCCAAGAGTACGGGATCCGGTGTATATCACCCTGAATCCCCAGTTCCAATCAAGGGCTCCCCCTCACTCAGTGGAATATTTGGCCAAATTTAAGAGCTGTTGATTGTCTCCCCCAGTCCCAGGCTCCTCCATTACACAAGTGCTCCTTTCTTGGTTTGCTGTTCTCTCCCAGTAGGAGATGTGGTCAGCCTACTCATGGCCACAGACTGTGTTTCATACCAGTGGTCTGATTACTACAGCTGTCCTTGTTCATCTTCCGCTGGCAGCTTCTGTAGTGCCTTCCAGCACTGCACTAACTGCCATCTGGGGGATGGTTACCATTCCAGACCTCGAAGGGTCTCTCGATGCTGATCGATGGCATTCTGTGGTTTCTTCAGCAACAGGGTTTTGCCTCAGGCCTGGGGAGGGTGTTCAAGAGCTTTAACAGAATTCTGTCTTTTTTTTTGGAACCTCATGGGTCACTTTGGTCAACAGCTCAGTGAGGGAAGGAACCGGTGGCTGGAACCTGGGGTTGTCAGACTGCTCAATTATTCACAGGCTTAGACATTCTCCCCTACTACTCATGGCCCCTCTTGCCAGTTGATGCCCACTACTTACTCTTTAGGTTACAGTGAGCCCGTGAGAATTTTATGTTTTTGAACCTAATTTGGTTTGGCCTCGTGTTTGAGCCAATTCCCTCCCCTCTTCCCTTACCCCACATTTATAACCTCTCAGTTCTTTCTACTTGTCTGTATAAGGAAAATGGTTATCCTGGTTATGAACCGCATATGAGGGAGAGTATGCTGTGTTCCATTCTCTGTTCTTTTGAGTGTTCGCTTAGTAAGGTCTGCTCGAAGTCAGACCATTTTTTCCTAAATTTCGATATGTCATTTTTCCTTTCAGCTGAGTAGAACTCCATCGTGTAAATATACCACAGTTTCGCTGTCCATTCCTCCATGGATGGGCATTTGGGTTGATTCCAATTCTTGGCTATTATGAATGGAGCTGCTATAAATATAGTTGTGCAAATGTTTCTGTGTCAAGATGTGACATCTTGTGGGTAGATACCTAGTAGAGGGATAGCTGGGTCCATTGGTAGTTCTATGTCCATTCTGTCTAGGAGTCTCCACACTGCTTTCCATAACGGTTGAACAAGTTTGCATTCCCACCAGCAGTGAATGAGGGTTCTTTTTTCCCCGCATCCTCACCAGCAAGGGGAAGCTGGATATAATACCAATAAGCTTACCCCAACTGCACACCTCCTCCAAGTCTCTAATTCCCAAATTACCATCAGCTGGAGATCAAGCACTCAGAACACATGTTTATGGGGGACACCTGAATCAAACCACTACACATTTTGTGTCCTTTGAATAGCTTAACAACTAATATATAATATTTTAGGTATTATTATAAGGTCTTACTGGAGAGTGTCCAATGGGTGGGAACAGGTGTCTCAATAGTGATGTCACTCTGGGCTTCCAATTTCCCAAGGGTGTACTTGCTTTAGGGTGTCCAAGGCCCAGTTACTGTGCTAGCTTTGGTACTGAGTTACACTGCAACCATGAGGGGAGGACAAGCACCCATCAATAGCAGAGCCCCTTCAAGGTTCCAACTCTCCACATGTATGCTAGTTTACCATTGTTAATGCAAGCTTGAGATGCTAAGTTTCACAGTTTTCGCAGCCCAGTTAGTCAAGAAATAGCTATAGTGATCACAGACCTAGACTTTCGCTGATGATGATCTTTGTTGCAGGTTTCGGGCAGGAATTCAGGCTCAGGTCAGTTGATGCCAGGGAATAGAACTTGAAGAACTTGTCTTGTTCTCCTGAGTGTCTTTGTTCTATACCAGGGAGGTTGAGTTGGCATGTGGTAGCTTGCTGGTCAGCTGCATTTGAGGCAGATTTTTTTTTCTCCCAGATCTTAGTTATTACTCTGGCCTGGTAGTTTTACTGAGCAGAGAGTCCTCCCTGAAAGCCTCTGTTTCTGTGTATTTGTTTGTTTATTCTTTCAAGCATGTCTTGTATCTTGCAACCTTACCTGGAAGTCTCTGGATGCATAGATTTTGACAATGGTTTCCTTAAACCGATTCTAGGGGAAATATAATTTGATTTCATTATTTAAAACAAATCATCATGGATAACAAAAGACAATAGGACATACAATATAGTATGTAGGGGGCCTGGTAGATTGCTCATTGGTTAAAGGCACTTCTTGCAAAGCCTGTCAGACCAGGTACAATTCCCTAGCATAGACATAAAGCCAGATGCATTTTACATGTATGTCTGTGATCCCAGCACACCTATGACAATGGGAAGTAGAACCAGGAGAAAAGAAAGCCTGTGGGCCAGACTAGTTTATAGCAGCAAGAAACCCTGTTTCAAAGAAGGTTGTGCATGGACATCTCTGATGCCCATATGGATGTGGACACCCATACACACATGCACACAAATAATAAATAAGACAACTTAAAAACACTATATGTGTTGAAATTACCTCATTATTGCTGGGAAGCAAAAGCAGCTTATGGAAGCAGCTTATGGAAGGTTAGTATTTATTGTGGCTTACATACTTGAGTGGAAATTTCATCATGGTGGAGAAAGCATGGCAAGAACAGCAGAACATCACATTTTGTCACAACAGCTATCAGGAAGCAGGAAGAATGAGCTAGCTATGAACACCCAAATAAACTGCAAGGTCCACCCTCAGTGACACACCACCAGTAAGGCTCCATCTCCCAACAGCTCAACCTTCCTACAGCTCCACAACTTCCCCAAATTGCTCTCAGCTGGGACAAAGTATTAAAAATGCATCAGGATATGGGGGGCATTTTACATACAAACTGCTACATTATGTTAATCCAAATACTTTTAAGTAATATACATTAAAATAATCTTGTTTGATAATTTTTTGAATTTCCGGAATTTTCTTTTGATACAAGTATTAAATATAAGGTTATTTTTAAAATTAGGGCTGTGATACATATAAAATATTGGATTATGTATGTTAAAAATCTATGTTAAATTTCCTTTTCAATGGAAATTGCAGGATATACAATGATAAGAAGTAACATTCAGAATCTAGGTTTACTATTGGTTTTGGCTTAATTCAAATGAAAGAAAACTGGTCATTTTAAAACCAAGTTTGTGATGCCTGTTCAGCCTACCTAAAACCTTATCAATAATTACGTTAGGCTCTATTTATTTGAGATCTAAGGTCTTATACATTTCAATAAGTCATGTCTTTGCGGGTCCATATTTTTGATTAACGATAGCTAATGCTATATAAAATGATCAGATGAACAATCTAGAGTAGGGCTTTTATCTTTATTTAATTCATTTATTGAGAGAGACAACAAATGAGCATGCCAAGGCTTCCTGTCAGTACAAATAACCTCCATATGCATGCATCACTGGGGAATTGAACTCAAGCTGTCAGGTTTTAAAAAACAAGTGCCTTTAACTGCTAAGCCATCTCTCCTGCTCTCCACCCTTAGTACATGTATGTATTGTCTACATGTGCTTTTTGTGGAAGTGGGGCATCCATTTTTTTTGTTGAAACACAAATATTTACTACATGAATTAAAACAGAAACTTCGAAGGACCATTCATTTTTTTTGGGGGGGGGGCTGAAGGTTTTTTCTTTTTCTTTTTGTTTAATTTTTCATACATATATTTCACTTTATCATATATATCCCACATTACCTTCCCTTTCCCCTCTGCTTATGTCTTTATGTTATTTATACTAGGTTTTTTATAAGTATTCATGTAAATTAATATTGTTAAATTAGCCCAAATTCCTTTTATTTTATAATTTATCTAAAATTTTAACAATAAAACAAAACAAAAATAGCTCCAACAGGTTTGACAACCTGCTTCAACATACACAATTAAAAAGCCAAAGCAATGGCAAGGAACAGAGAAAAATATTTAATCCATGTCTAGTTGGGGTGAGCAAATAGAGGGGTACGATAGTCTCTGATCCATCCTTGGGATGCTAAAATAAGCTTTAAATTTAAATTAAAAAAATAAAACAGAGGACAAGTGAGTAATGTATATAATTGGACACTTCTGGTCAAAGTGTTATCTATTCCATTAATATCTCAATTTTGGTACTATGAGAGGTTCAAAGAAGCTTAGTGATTGAGGGATGAACTGGTTTTTGGGAGCAAGTATGCCTCCTGCTACAGGGTAAAGCTTTTCCTTCAAGAATAATTACTTTTAGCTAGGCTCTGCTGTTGTTAAAATCCAAGAATGACTTATTCCTACTTTTAGATTTCCTTGAATAATTAATATACTTAACTGTAGACATAAACAGGCAACTCAAAGGAAAGATACAAGTACAAAAGTACAGAAATGCCAGAATTTAATCTTGTTTTTGCCTTCCTTGCAGACTCAAATAAGCCACTTAAAAAAATCACAGACATTTTCTAAATGTTTATTACAATACTTAAATATTTGGCAGTTAATTTAAATTTAAGAAAGCACAGTACTACTAATCTGTTTTACCTGTATTTATAACTGCTAGATATTTAAGATATAATATGTATGCTCTCTGTGTATCAGATAAAACTTCCTGAGTTTTCATTTGGGCTACATTCCAAATATGTCTATCTTATTTTTATAAAAAGGTGTTTTCTAAATCTTGTAATCACAATACTAATGTGACAAAAATAGACCATTATATTGATTGTCATTTTGACAGAACCTAGAATCACCTGTGAGGGATTGATTACCTAGATTATGTTATCTTCTGAGCATGGTTATGAGAGATCATTTTGAGATTAATTGAGATGGGAAGAACTATGGGCTGAGTTACTGGACTGCATAAAAAGAAGTGAGCTAGCTTAGTACCAGTATTCATCAGTCTCTTACTTCCTCCCTTGTTGACTGAATGTGACCAGCTGCATCAAGCTCCTACCACCATGCCTTCCTTGCCAAAATGAATTGTAACTTGGACCTATAAACTGAAATATTCCCTTCCTTTTTTAAACTGACATTTGTTAGATATTTTGTCCCAGCAACGAGAAGTAAGTAATAAAACACCAAATAAGAAAATAAGAGGTATGAGTTATAAAGTTTATTTTGGTTTTCAAAAAAATGGTTAAAGAAAGGAAAATGCTTTGGGATAAGAAGGGACTTTGCATGATAAAATAAGATTTTTTTTTCCTAAGGTAAAGGATTGTTTCAAATGGATACAGGTAAAGCATACACTAGAAGAATAAAGTATGTTTTAAAAACATTACATAAGTTAAACTTTTAAAAAAGATGACATGGTTATAACTAACTTGGTTATAATGAAAGGTTATTAAAACTTATAAAGTTAATATTTAATACCCTGAGATATAACTAGGCCTGATGCTATGTGTACAATAATAAAATTTCCTTAAATATTGTTTTATTTTTAGTAATATATTCTTTTTAAAATACTTAAAACCAGGATTTTTTTTAATTTGCAAGGAGAGAGAGAGAGAAAAAAAAAAAAGAGTGGGCACACCAGGGCCCCTGGCCGATGCAAATGAACTCCAGAGGCATGTGCCCCTTTTGTGCATCTGGCTTTATGTGGGTACTAGGGAATGGAATTCAGGTCACTAGGTTTTGCAGGCTCATCTAGCTCAAGATTTTATATTTTATCCTTTTATTAAATGAAATATTTAAAACCTATCATTATGTTTTATTCAAAATCTTTGTATGTTTCCTCATTTGTAAAGCTTTCACTTTGATGGGTCCTGTCTTATAGGTGGAAAAATCCTTTTCAAAAGACATATCTATTTGAGGCATTCTTGAGAAATTAAATAATTATCAAACTTATTTTAGTGGACAAAAAACATAAATCTGTAAATTTTTACCTATTATACTATTATATACATTTTCATTATACCTATGTTCTTTAATACTCTTGACTGATGCTTAAATAAATGTGGCAATAATAAATTGTAAAAATTAATGCTTTTGGCTTCCTTAATGGAAGACAGTCCCATTAATCCTTCTAATTCTATTATATACCCTTTGGTAAACATTTATTTTCTTCTCCTAAAATAAAAACGGAGGGCCCTATAAAAATCAAGTAAAAATATGAGCCATCGATATAAGAGAGAGACATAGATATCAATAAGGGACTTTTAATTATGATAACTAAAAATTCAGAATTGATGACAGAGTCTTTCCATAGGAGCTCCTGGAAGACAAAGCCAGTCATTTTATCAACTAAGAGAAAAAGGACATCACATCAATGACTCCCATCAGCCTGGAAGGAAAGGACTAATGAACCCTTAGATTCATGTTTCTCACCTCAAACTTCTGAGCACGTATCCATATAGACTTCAGAATTGCTGGGGGACATTTATCTTCAACTACATTGGTATCTAAATTCTTGTAGTAACTTTTCTAACTCTCATTTTAAAAAAATATTTGACGTGAACTGGTGTTGTGGTCAGCTTTCTAGTTGCTGCACAGAAAGAACTCAAACAAAGTGGCTTGTGGAGGAATGGGTTTATTTGGCTTATGGACTCGAGGGGAGACTCCATCCAGGCAGGGAAAACAATGGTATGAGCAGAGGGGTGGATATCACCTCTGCCACAGCACTGCAAACAGCAGCAGGAAGGTGTGCTAAATACTGGCAAAGGGAAGCTGGGTTATAACCCCCATTAGCCCGCCCCTAACAACACAGCTTCATCGAGGTTGTAAAACCCAAACTGCCATCAGCTGAGGATTGATCTATCAGAACACATTCATTTGTTTGTGGGGGACACCTGGATCAAACCATGACAGTCAGCCCCTGGCCCCCACAAACTAATAATCATACAAGATATAAACACAATATGTTCAGCTCAACTCTTAAGTCCCTGCAGCTTTCAATTGAGCCATAATACCAAAAATAAACCCATAATGGCACAGAACATTCACAATGCAAAACATGAGGCACAGCAAAAACAGATTGACCAATACAAGATTTAAAACAAACAGGGCACCATCAATCTCTAACTCCAAGTTCAATGATTCTAACCAATAACACAAGTCTCTTGGAGATTCAATTCCGCCCCTCCA
>PVHP010050788.1:0-11685 GCA_004024765.1 Zapus hudsonius
AGAAACAGAAATAGAGAGAGGCAGAGAGATATAGAGACAGAGACAGAGGCTGATACAGACAGAGAGAAGTCTTGCCCACTACTACTGAAGGAGGAACAGGAGAAAGATTACCTTCTTTAGGCAGTTAGCCAGGGACAAAGGCCCAAGGAGATGACACACTGCCTGGCAGGGGAGTACTAGAATCCACTTCTGATTCAGTCTCCCATTTTGCTTTTTTTCTCAGTTTAGCACCCCTTTGGGGTTGCCTCTCCTGTGTCAGCCTCTTGATTTCACCAACCAATCAGGTTTCATCCTTACGTCCCTGAGTTTTGTGGTAAAGCTCATCCTAATTAGATGTTTAATCCATGAATGGGCCTGGCACATGTATATAAATCTCTTTGTCCCTTTTCATTCTATTGGTGCCTGACTCTCTGATCTTTGCTTTGGTAAGTGCTCACCCTTCCCAGACAGAGAGGATTTCTTTTCTGTTGGGATATTTTTCTGCTGCTTGCCATGTGTGCCTTGTTCTGGTGGTTTCTAGGTAATCACGCATGTGAAACACTCTTGGCCCTCTTCACTCTCCTGCTTTTTGCTTCCTGTCCTCCACTGGTACTCTGGGAGGGATATTTCATATTTGTCTGGGCATTTTCCTGCTTGCTTCTGCATGTGTTTTGCTCATGGAAGCTTTCTTGCTTTGCTACGTGTATGATCTCTCTGATTTCTTATGTGAGGGGGATCTTTTGACTGAAGCTCTTATGTTTTGCTTTTCATGTGTGAGTGTGCTCAGACTTTTCTCTGTGTGGGGGAGACTTTCTCTGTCTCCCCTCTTCCTTCCCAGCTAGGAAGGATAACTCCCTTTTTGCTTGGGCCCTTCCTTTGATCCTATCTCTCCCTAAAATCAACCTCAAAATTCATAATTTACCCTTCTCAGAGTCTGTGTTTTCTATTTATTGCTAACTTGGATACAAATCCAAAAGTTTGGGTCCACAGGCCTTGGATGTCCTGCATCTTTATGGAATTTGATTCCTTCCTAGACTCAGAATCCTGCACTACTACAATATGAATCTGAATTATCCTTGATAGGCTCTTGCTGTAAATGTGCAGTCCCCATGTTTAGGCATTATTGAAAGGTTGTCTTGCTTTCAGAAAATGGAGCCCAATGGTTAAAGGAACTTGCTTGCAAATCCTGATGGCCCAGGTTCCATTCCCTAGTAGCTGTGTAATGCCGGCTGCACAAGTGTCACATGTATCTGGACTTCATTTTTAGTAGCAAGAAGCCCTGGTGCACCTATACTCTCCCTCTCTCCCTCTCACTCTGTTTTTCTGAAATAAATAAATAAATACAAATATTCAAAGAGAAAGAAAGTGGAGTCTAAATGCTGTAAGGAGGTTACTAGGAGTGGGGCTTTAATATCCTCCCTAGGAGTGGCCTACTTTTAGTGTTTCCTGGCCACCCATACGTATGTGAACACCCATGGCTACGCATCCTGGCCACCCATACGTATGTGAACACCCATGGCTACGCATGCACTCCTGACATTATTGACTGGGTCATTCCACCACGTGTCACCCACTGTGACGGTCTGAAACTGTGAGCCAAAAAACTCTTCTTCTAAGTTTTTTCCATTAAGAATTTTGTCACAGTAACAAGATATGTATCTAACGCAATCTCCCTGCTTTAATTTCCTAGTCTCTTGAGGACCATATTCACACTCCTAGAGCCCAGTCCTATGCCCTGGTCCTAAATTATTCACCACTAAATACTATTTGCATGAATTCCATGCTTTCATTTGCTAACTCATTTGTGTTACTTTTGTGTATTACATTTTCATTGTAAAGTGCAATAAAATGAATTAACAACAGATAAGTGGGATTTGGTGGGGTCATATAATATTCTACTATTGACAAAATAGGGATGGAGAAATCCCATGGGAGAAAACTTATCCTGAGAGAGAAAGAAAGAAATAGCTTAGAATGAATGACAAGTCTGATTTAATAATAATAAAGCGATAACAACACTACATAGACCTTAGGCTTCAAGGAATGAGGATACTACAGTTATGGGCTTGCCTTAGGAACTTACTTGCCTAATGACACCGCATCCTAGGAGATCAGGGAAATTGTCATTTTAACTAGAAAGCCATTTTTCTAAAAAAAAAAAATCCATACACTTCTGAGTCGTAAGAAGTAAGACTTGGCACACCAGTCTAATGTCATCCTAAAAGAAGATAGAGGCACCCTGCCCCTACTTTATACTTGACCACTGTTAAGTTCTGCTATCCTGAAGGCATGAGTATGCCAGCTGCTACAGGAAGCAGCAGTCATGGAGATACATGCAGTACAGGCAGAAGCTTCTTTCTGCCTGTGAAATGCCTCCTGAGAAGCCTCAGAAATGCTTCAGAGACCCCGTTTTAGCAGCTGACATGCTGAATGTGTATGAGGAGAAAGAGCCAGAAAAAATGGGTTTTGTTATTTATGTGAAACAGAAAGGCCTGGGAAATGTGAGTTTGCTTTTGTTTTTGTTTTAAAGAGCTCTTTTTCTGAGTTTGTTGTTTTCTTTGTTATATAACATTGTCTCTTGTCCCCTATCTACTCTCTAATGGTAAATTACACCTTCTCATTTATATTGTTATCTTGTTGAAAGATAAAACTAGGATGCCTGCCTCCTGAGTTTCTTCTGTTTTTTTTTTTTTATTTCTTCTTTTTATTTTTTTTTCAATTTAGCTTTCTCAGCTGCCCTTTGTGGTTCTAAAACCAAAATACATTTATTCGTTCTTGCTTTCATTTCTTCATAATGCTTCTCTTGTGGGTTTTATTTGTGTTTAGAATATATCAAAATCTGATAATACCCAAAATAGCTAAGTTAAGTGTCTACCTATTACTGAGATGCCCATTTATATTTACTTCCAGTGGGCAAGGAAAGGAGTGTTGGCTTGGGGAAAAAGTTAAGTAATCAAACAGATGTGGGCTTGTGCATCTATATTTGAAGTGTGTTTTTCATTCCTGTGAGGTCTTTCTCTTTGTGCTTCATCTGCCTCCAAAGACTACTTTTTTTTCAAGAATATTGATGGCAATTCTTTCCAAAGTAGATAGCAAGCATATGGATCTTATGTTAACTGGTAGCAAAGACTGTAACAAAGAGGGTCAAGATACAATTTAGCAAAATTCTAGTTGATTGATCTGTACTAAGTTCTTAAGGGAACACAAGATGTCCCTATTATATACTAAACTTAGAGAGAAAGTCAACTATATTCTAGGCACACAAAGGAGAGTTGAAGGTAGTTATCTGATGCCTGTGCTGTACAAGTTCACTATCTCGGTTACAGGAGACAGAAGACACTGTTATAGTGGCATCAGATTCTATATCTTCATATTTTCCCAAGTAGTATGTGAGTTCCTCAAGGCAAGTACTATGTTTGCCTTTGATGCTGTTCTATGCAAACCTGTATATGGAACAAATGAGACAATCACTCATATTATTTTCTACTGAATTACTACTATCTACTCCTATAGCATTACTATTTATTCACTGTGCAGCTCTTGCATTTGGGCTCCCAGTTCCATTAATATATTGAAAAGATATTGTGTGTGTGTGTGTGTGTGTGTGTGTGCGTACACATTCATCAGCTACATACAGGAAGTTCTATTTCCTTGTTATCGAGAATAGTGCAGCTATTAACATGACAGTCCTTGTATTTCTGTGGAGTTCTTTGAGTATATGCTCACGAGTGTCTAGTAGTCCTATTTTTGATCTTTTGAGAAACTTCCATACAGACTTGAATAAGGCTGCACTAGTTGGCATTCCAACCGTCAGTGATAAGGGTCCTCTTTCCCCACATTAGTTCCAGCATTTGTTGCTTGTTTCTTTGGTGATAGTCATTCTAACTGCAGTGAGATGAAATCTCAAAGGAGTTTTAATTTGCATTTCCGTAATGGCTCAAAGTGTTGAAAACTTTCAAATATATTTATTGGTTATCTGTCTATTCTTTGGAGAACTATCTGTTCACTTCATTAGCTCAATTATTGATTGGAGAGTTTTGGGGTATTTAGTTTTTGCAGTTTTTTTTAACATAAGGAAGAAGGATTTTATTGGCTCAGCACGTCAGAGATTTCAATCCATAGTCAACAGCTAGATCAGTTACTTTCAGACTACAGTTCAGCTTTTGATGAGCATAGAGGCATCATAATTAAATTGTTTCCTTAATAGGTAACCAGGCATTAAAAACACAAGCCTTTGGGGCAGGAGAGGCACTTCAGATCCAAAGCATTGTCATATCCAGTGTCTGATAATGGCCCTTTTCTGTTTTTCATAGATGGTAGAGCTCTCTCTCTCTCTGTCTCTCTCTGTCTCTGTCTCTGTCTCTCTCTCTCTGTCTCTCTGTCTCTCTCTGTCTCTGTCTCTCTGTCTCTCTCTCTCTCTCTCTCTCTCTCTCTCTCTCTCTCTCTCTCTCTCTCTCCTCTCATGAGGTGGAAGGCTGCAGTTCTTTATATAGTCCAGATATTAACTCCCAGCCTCAAGTATAGATGGAAAAGGTTTTCTTTCATTGCATACACTGTCTGTTTGCTCTGCTGATAGTTTCCTTTATTGTGCAGAGGCTTTTGAATTTCATGTAATTCCATTTGTTAAGTCCCAGGTGTGTTTCCTATACTATTGGAATCCTGTTCAAAAAGTTCTTGCCTCAGCCTACTTCTTTGAAGGGTTACACTTTGTTTGCCTCCAGCAGTCTCAGTGTTTTCAGTATTAAATGAAGGGCTATGGTCCACATTGAATTGAATTTGGTGGAATGTGAGCTATGGATGTAATTCCATTCTTCCTTTGGTGGATATCAAGTTTGGCTGGCACCATTTGTTGAACAGGCTGCATTTTTTATTCCCAGCATGTTTTTGACACCTTTGCCAAATATTAGGTGGCTAAAACTATGTGGGTTTAATTCTGGGTTCTCTATTCTGTTCTGTTAGTCTCTATGTCTGTTTATTTGACAGTACCATGCTGTCTTTGTCCTTATGGCTTGGAAGTATAATTTGAGATCAGGTATTGTAATACCTCCTAGCACTAGTCTTCATGCTTATGATTGTTTTGGCTATTCATAGTCTTTATAGTTTACAGCTGAGTTTTTAATTTTTTTCCCTAGTTTTGTAAAGAAAGTGATTGGAATTTTGATGGCGATAACAGATAGTAATTTAAAGATATTTTAAAATAGTCATCACAAAGCTCGCAAAAGGCAAAGCTTTATTCTTTTAGAATATGCCAATCTTGAAAACACCACCTTTCCTGCCTCCTTAAACCTTCTTGCTTTCTTTGCTTAATGAACAAAATCTGTGTTATCTCCCTTTTAACTGTTCCTTCTCTGCTCTTTTTGCTCTTTGTTGTCAGGACCTAAGTAGTACATTTTCAAAATTCTATTTTGATTTTCTATTCACTAAATGAGCCCTCTAAAAACCTGTACATTTATAAACAGAATGTTCAAAGCACAGTCATTTTGTCATGATGTCAACACCCACATTGCTGGATATTGACCCAAACTGAATTTAACTTCTGTTTTAAGTACCCATTGCTGATCATAATGGGTGAGCAAATTAACTCCTCAAGCTAATAAAAATTTTAAAAAAAATCTAGGGTCATCTTTGAATCTTCTCTTCTCCTTTTCATCATCTCCTTTTATAAATGTTAAATTTATTTAATTTCTCATTCACTTATTTACTTTTTGACAGTACCTCAGAAAATAAGTGAGGGTGGTCTAAAACCTGCAATCCTCCTGCTTAAATTTTCTGAGTTTTGGAATTGTACTATCTCTTTTACTTAAGAACACAACACATGTCTTTAATCACAGCACTCAGGAGGCAGAAGCAGGAGGATTTCCATGGGTTCAAGGCCACCTTGAGACAGCATAGTAAATTCCAGGTCAGCCTGGGATAGAGCTAAACCCTACTTTGAAAACAAAATCAAAAACAAACCAAAGCCAAAACAAAACAAAAAAACATGACCATGGCCTCCTAATTCATCACTTACATCCCAAAGTATCTTAACACATACTTGCAATCATGTTCTTACTGTTTAAAACCCATTTTTAAACAATTACATGGTAACCATCAGTTTCTATTCCAATCCCTTTATAATGTGGCATTAACTTAATTTTCCAGAATTATCTCCCTATTTCATACTGTTTATATCCTATTTTGCTTCCTTATTGTAATATTTGATATCCCTCCCCACTCCCACTCAAAAACAAAACTTTGTTCTTTCTTGCCTCCATATTTTTATGACATTTCATTTGTCTAGAATGCTATGATCCCTGTATCCAACTCCTACTGCTACAATCCCTACTCATTCTTCAGAACATTTTTCCTATAACTATTTTTCTGATATATGCAATAAAGTATGCTATCTTCCTCCTGTGAACTCACATAGTAAACTAATAATATCTCTTATTTAATGTCAACCATCAGCTGCCTCATTCTAGTCTTTCTGTACCTTTTGTCTTTCTTATAAAATATGGGGGTTTTATAACTAAGGAAATCTTATCTGACTTATTTCTGCATCTTCTATTATGTTGATAGTACCTTTCATGGAATCAATATACAATAAATTAAAGAATATTCAGGGGCTCATTTCCTAATCTGAGTTTGGTATCAGCAAAGAATGTGATCTGGGTTACTCTTTAGCCAGTACAACCAAAGTGGCTATTTTTTGCCTATGTGCAATCTGGCAGGTTGGGATTGCATGATACCAGTTTTTGGTATTTTCAGGATCACTTCTGAGTCTCACTTGAAACGGTTATTGGTACTCTTAATGGAAGTATCATGCTGACCTGAATGGGCCAGAGGCAAGAGTTAGGAACTCCGTCAGAATTACCTAATGTGATGCTCTTGGGGAGAGGTTCAGTGATGAAGATTTGTAATTTAGGCAACTAATCATAGCATTTATTAACATTTTCTTGTTCTAATGAAAAATACAGACTCATTTGTTTGAATACGGAAGTATAAATAGTTCAATTATAAACTCAGTGGTAGAGCTCTGTACTTTACATAGTTTTTTCATCTGTAAGTGATAATAATGGAGATGGCAAGCAGAATAGTATGTCTTTGTTGTATTTGATAGGCTCAGATTTTGGGGCTAGGTTCTTTTATTTTACTTTTCATGAAAAAAAACCAGCATTCTTTATAATTTTGCTTTTATTCTTAATCTTACCATATTGACATGGTAGTTATTACAAAGGAGCAAGGATTACTGTGCTAGATGGGAAAAGTGTAATAATATCAGATCACTGGTATCTTAGAAAGGTATCAAGTCAAGTAACTACAAAAGCACAAACAACAACAACAACCATAGGGAAAAAACAACAACAACAACATAGAACCAGAAGAAAAGGTTCATCCACCCAAGAAAGGCAAAGCAGGAAAGATATCTGTAACATTCCCTGGCTCTGATGCTTCTAGAAAGAGGTCAACAGACTTGAGATTTTTTTTTTCTTGTAGATTTAACTACCATTCTCCTTCCCTCCTTCTTCCCGTTGATCTCCATCCTTCTCTCTCTCCTTGCCTCCCACCTCCCTGCTTGTTACTTTCTTTCTTTTTTTTTTAACTGTGGACTTCTGCTTTGCCTGATCCCACTTAGAATGAATACTAGAGCTAAATGGGTTATTTTTGACACTATATAAACAAGGGGAACTACTAAGGAGATTCTGAATTATTAGTTGTAATTAGCACAATAAAAATAAATGGTCTGTTAATACATGCCTGGTCTTTCACAGTTGAAAATGCTAAATCCCCTGAGTATCAAACTTACAGAAACCCCATGGAATGAATTATCTCCCTCCAATTCAAGCTTTTTAGAATCAGTGTGAGTGGTGAGAGTCATCAGGCAGGGACTTTAGCTAATAGCTATATTTTTTTTAAATTAACTGATTAAAGATAATGATACTTTTCTAAAATTTACTTTCAAGTAGAGAGAGATAGAATAGAGACAGAGATAGATAGGGAAAGAGAGAGAAAGAATGGGCACTCCAGGGCCTCCAGCCACTAAAAACAAACTCCAGATGCATGTGCTTCTTTGTGCATCTAGCTTTACAGTGTTTACTGCAGAATGGATCTTGGGTCCTTTGACTTTGCAGACAAGTGCCATAACTGCTGAGCCATCTCTCCAGCCCACGATACTTTTTTAAGTGGCACAAAATAACATGCTTTTATTAGTTTCTTAACAGTAAACTGATTTGATATTAAAAATATTTTAGTTTGTCTTTCATTTATTATTGCTCTGAAACTCAAGAAAGAACATTGAAGAGAGGCTTCTGGAAGACCATTTCTATTTTATACAGAATGACTGAGGTGACATGTAATGACCGCCTCATAGGTATAGAACTGTAGTGCTCTTAGCTTTCTTCAATGCAACATTACCTTAAATTTTTATTATAAGCATATAAATGTATATGTTTGTAATCTTTACTCCATTCTCCCCAAATTCTTGGAGGGCAACTTTAATGCATTAATTATACATAAAGCAGTCTTATTATCCAACTAAAATACTTCTTTCCTATAAAAAAAATCTTAGGTTTAGGCTTTTCTACATGGGCCTTGAAAAAAAGGGCAAAGGTGCAATATTACCCATTATCCAAATAAAAAGTTACTCAAAAGAGAAAAAAAGATGAATCTAATTTATATTGTCTCCTGCCATGAATTTCACCATTGCCAAAGCCTTCAAGACAACTCTGTATAGAGTCCCATTACTTTGCCTGATTTGTTGAATTACAGTGGTTTTGAGAGCTACCATTTTCCATTCTAATAATACTTTAGTTTAATATTTATTTCCATTCTAATAATATTCTAATAACTTTTAGAGTTCAAATACAAAATATTTTGGGGGTATATAGGCTTTCCAAGTCAAATTGTATTAATTTAAGTAGAGTCTATATATTTACTATTATTTTCACCACCATATCTCTCTCTCTCTCTCTCTCTCTCTATATATATATATATATATATATATATATATATATATATATGTGTGTGTGTGTGTGTGTGTGTGTGTGTGTGTGTGTGTGTGTGCGTGTGTGTGTTATTGTTGTTCTTTGAACCTCGGCCATCAGGTTTTGCAAGCAAATTATTTTACTAATCATTTTACTAAATCATTACTAAGCTGTTCTCCAGCCCAAATTTCACTCTTAAAAAAAAATAAAAAGAACAAAAACATTTACTTCTTATAGCATTAGAGCCCATGAAGAAGAAACTTACAATCAATTTGTGTAGCTTTCTTATACTAGTTCAAGAAAGATATTCAGGAATAAGATAAAACCTTACTTGGAAGACGTGACTAGTTAAGCCTACTTGGATTACCTTGAGAGGGACTATTATTTACCTCAGCCCTGGAGTGTGAAGAGATAAGGAAGCCAGCTGTCTAGCTCATGAGTGAGGGAAGATGTCTTACATCTTTTTGGTATATTTCCCCTGTGATCAGTTTTCATAGTGTAGCTTTATCTGTTGTTAATCAAATGTATATAACAAATTAATTGCAGTGCTTTGTGATTTTAGAGGTTCATGGATTACCAGTGGCTCTTTGTTTATTAAAAAGATAATAGGCAACAAAAAACATTGCAAAACCAAAATGACCTGTAGAAAAAGGCACTGTTTCAACACTTTCATTACCTGTGAACACCTTATGTGATATTCTTGGGCCAATTATTTTTAATGTTTTAATTACAATTGTGGTTTTAAATCACCTTGTACCCAAACCACATGCTCATAAAACAATTAAAAATATTTAATATTAATCACAGTGGGAGTCCCTTTTTAGTAAAGTACAGAGTTATTTCAAGCTACATTTCCCAAGTTAAAATTTACAATCACTAGATATAGCAGCCTGCTGAGATCTCACACAAGGACCGAGATGAACTGAGATTAACAGGACTACACAGGAAAGTTTACTTTTCCTTTTTCATTTTTTGCAGAGGTTACTTGGATTTGAACATTAACAATTGACAGGACCATGTGAGCTGGAGTGGGTATTACCTGGATTCCTTGGAATTCGCTTTCTGCGGTCTCTGAATGCTGCACCTGATTGTAGGGCTTCTAGAAGATTATCCATCACTCCAGTCTCATCACCTTCTGGAGGAAGAGAGAAATCGGAATTAATCTTGGAGCAATTAAAGTTAAACTACAGGAAAATAAAGGGAAAAACTCTTGTCGGATTTACATAATACCCCTAAATTAAAGACATATATCTGTTTGAATGTAATGGATCCTGTCAGTTTCTGGCACCACAGACTACTTTGCTTATTATGCACCATAAAGCAAAATTCATGCCAATCCCACTGTTCTTTCAACTTAAAGACCTTGTCTTTTGTATTATTGATGACACACTCAGTATGCAAATAAACAGTAGCTGACCAGCTACTGCTATCTTCCTGTTAAGATTCTTATAAGATATTCCTAAGCAAGAAACCACTGACCTTGCTTAATGCAATCAATGTACAGGGCGTGATTTGATGAAGCAGAGTTACACAAGGTTAAATACTGATTGTATTAATACCGTCAGCATTCAACCATCATCTATGATTATCTCAAAAGACACTATTTGCAAAACACATTTGCATTCAATTCTTATCTAATCCATATCCTTTACTCGTTTGGAAATGCTGACATTGTATAAAGAAAAGGTGACCATATCCTCTGAAAGCCCACATTTTATTTTTGAGAGACTTCAGCCAAATTTTCAGTTGCTTCTCAGAATGCAATTGCATGCTTAAAGACTTCTCCTATAGGAAACAATTGTGAAGCCAGAGGACTCAAAAGATATTCATGGAAATTTCTGACAGAAACAACATTTAAAACATTCTACCTTATTTTTATTTATGACAACTCGGGTCATCTTACACTCTCAAGAATTCCTTAGAGCACTTATCTCAAGGTCTCAACTCCAGAAACTCTACTGAGCTGTGTGTGTACAGGGACCAGGTCTTCACAAGACTAATTGAAGTAAAGCACACTAGGAGCCTCCTTTGCGCTAAATGTATGAGTCTGGGGCAGGGACATTTGCAGGTAGAGCAGATACGAGAAGGGCTAGTGAGGTGGAAGTCATTGTTTCTGATGTTAGTCACAGGTAAAATTTCAGTCCTATTTTGCTTAAAAAATTAATTACACTTATGGGACACAATGAAGGCAGTCCTGAGAGGAAAGTTCATCACGCTAAATGCCTTCATATCAAAGACAAAGAGGTCTCAAATCAATAGCCTAACCACCCACCTAAAAGCATTAGAACAGATGGAAAAAGCTAACTCGAGGAGCTCAAGACGAAAGGAAATAATTAAAATCAGAGCTGAGATTAATGAATTGGAAATAAAGAAAACAATTAAAAAACTAGATAATCAAAGAGTTGGTTCTTTGAAAAAGTTAATAAGATTGCCACACCTCTGGCCAATCTAATCAAACAAAGAAATGAGAAAACCCAAATCAACAAAATCAGAAAGGACAATGGTGAGATCACAACAGATCCAAAAGACATTCGAAGAATCATAAGGTCATACTTCCAAAACCTCTACTCCACAAAATTAGAGAACCTGGAAGAAATGGACAGGTTTTTGGACACCTACCAACTGCCAAAGCTTAACCCAGAGCAGATAAAAGCATTAAATAGACCTATCACACCCACAGAGATTGAAGATGTAATCAAAAACCTTCCCAAAAGGAAAAGCCCAGGACCAGATGGTTTCTCAG
>PVHP010050789.1:0-11685 GCA_004024765.1 Zapus hudsonius
TTACTTCATGGAACACTTTCACTTCTCCATCTATCAGGAGGGATAACTTTGCTGGGTACTGTAGTCTATGTTGAAAGCCATACTTCTTTAGGCCCTGAAAAGCATTATTCCAAGCCCTTCTGGCTTTCATAGTTTCTAATGAGAAGTCTGAGGTAAGTCTGATGGCTTTTCCCCTGTAAGTTACTGTCTGCTTTCCTCTAGCAGGTTTGAGTATTTTCTCTTTGCTTTCTATATTAGGCATCTTAATTAAAATGTGTGTTGGAGAATTTCTCTTCATGTCAAGTCTGTTTGGGGTCCTCTGGGCCCCTTGAAAGTTGAGTGGACTTTCTCTTGTTAGTAGGAAAAGTTTTCTTGAATAATTCTGTTGAAGATATTTCCTGTGCCCTTAGCCTGGGCTTCTTCTCCCTCTGGGATCCCCATGATTCTAATGTTGGTCCTCTTTATTGTATCCCATAGATCCTTCCAATTGTACTCACTTGATTTCTAGAAGTTATTGAAACCTATGACATCCTTATTAATTCCTTCTTATTTGTCTTCTACTTCTGAAAGTCTGTCCTCCAGATTATCAACCCTGGGACTGAATGCTTCGAGGGAAGTTTTTAATATTTCATTTTCATTATTGGTTTCTGCTATGATTTTGTTTATAGTCTCCAATTCTTTTGTGAGATCCAATTTCCAATCTATTTTTGTTTTTGCTTGGGATTCCTGAAAATCATTTTTAAGTTTTCTTAAGTCCTCATCAAATTTAATTAATTGATTATCCAGCTCTTCTCTTAGTTGATTAATCTTTAATTCACTTAATGTATTTCTGAATTCATTCATATTTCTCTCCATCGAACTCAGTCTGGAGTCTATGCTTGAGTAAGAATGCTTCATCTCATTCATGTCTTTTCTCATAACTTCCATATCAGCCCTTAACTGCATCATATTTACATTGCTGTTGTGGTCAGGAGTCATATGGTTCTCTCTCTGCAATTGTGTATGAGCTCCTTCCACTTCCTTGTCAATTTCATGTTCCATAATGGGACTAGGTGCCCTGGGTTGGGAAGATACGTTTTTCCATTGGTTTCTGCCCATGCCCAGTTAGTGAAGAGGGACACAGCTGCCCTGAGGAGTGCTATTCAGCTCACTCTACTTCCTGGCAGTAGCGCGTGATCCCTGGTACTCACGGAGAGCGCCTGTGCCCTCCTGGGATGTACCCATCTGATGAACTGGCCTCTGCCAGGGCCCCCAGGTATCTGCCTACTGACTGACCCCAGAACCAAGCTAGGGCTCGCGTCTGCCTGTGTATATGGGGAGGGGGGGTCGTGGAGCAGATTAAGTCTGAGGACTGGTTGCTCCCGCGGTGGAAGCCACTCAATTGGCACCAGGGAACGGAACGCGCCGTGAGGGGACGAAGCCAGGAGCCTGAGGGTCCAGTTGAGTGCTTCCCTGCAGAGCCGAGGGCAGTAGGGGAACCCTGCTGAGGTCCCAAAGCTGAGGAGAGGCTGGGCGGCCCAAGGACATGCCCAGCCTCCACTCGGGGCTGGATCCCAGTTAGGCAAAGAAACCTCCATGGAGAGACACCTCCTTCCCTCTCAGCTGGTGGAGATGACCACGTCTGAGGACCGGGAGCTCCCACAGGGAAGCCACTCGTTTGGCGCCTAGGAGCAGGAACCCGCCGCTGTGAGGGGAAGAAGGCAGGAGCCTGAGGGCCCGGCTGTGCGCTCTCCTGCAGAGCCGAGGGCAGTAGGGGAACCCCGCTGAGGTCCCAACGCTGAGGAGAGCTGGGTGGCCCAGGGACAGGCCCAGCCGCCAACCTGGGCTGGGTCCCAGTTAGGCAAAGAAACCTCTGTGGAGAGACACCTCCTCCCCTCTCAAGCTTCCTAGGTATCTGCCTCAAGATTGGCCCCAGGACCTAGCTAGCTTAGCCTGCCCAAGGCTAACATCTGCCTGTGTATGTGGGGGGTGGGGGGTCGTGGAGACAAGCACGTCAGAGGATCAGGTGCTCCCACAAGGGGAAGTGGCTCAATTAGTGACACTCGGAACCTGCCGCGAGGGGATAATGGCGGGAGCTAGGGTGGGGAGGGCTTGGTCCTCTGCTTTGCTGGGGAGCAGAGAGCTGCTGGAAAACCCCTTCTGCTCTGGCCCAGGGGCTGGGGAGGGAGGGAGGGCCTGAAATCAGGTCCAGCTGGTGACCAAAGTTTGGATCCCAGCTGAAAAGATCAAACCTTTCCGAAGAGAGTCCTGGCGATGCTGTTACTCGTCCGCCATCTTGCTCCGCCCCTGAGGTGTATATTTTTGATGTTGCATTTTATCTGGTTTGCAAGGATTTTTGCATCTAATTTCATCAGAGATATGGGTCTGTAGTTTTCTTTTCTTGTTGCATCTTTGTCTGGTTTTGGGACTAGGGTGATCCTAGCTTCATAGAAGGAGTTTGGAAGTCTTCCCTCTATTTCTGTACCCCGAACAAGCTTCAGAAAGAGTGCTTTTCATTCTAGTGGTTTGGTAGAAATCAGCTGAGAATACATCTGGTCCTGGACTTTTCCTTTTAGGGAGATTCTTGATTCCATTTTCAATCTCCATGGATGTGACAGGTTTATGTAGGAGCTTTGTCTGCTCTAGGCTAAGCTTTGGTAGTTGGTAGTTGTCCAGGAAGTATGACCTGATGATTCTTCCAATTTCATTGGGGTCTTTTGTGACCTCCCCCTTTTCATGTCTGATATTGTTGATTTGGGTCTTCTCTTTTTTTTGTTTAATTAGATTGGACAAGGGTTTGTCAATCTTATTTTTCAAAGAACCAACTCTTTGATTTATCTACTTTTAATTATTTTCTTCATTTCCAGTTCATTTATCTCAGCTTT
This sequence comes from Zapus hudsonius, assembly GCA_004024765.1. Lineage (NCBI taxonomy): Eukaryota > Metazoa > Chordata > Mammalia > Rodentia > Dipodidae > Zapus > Zapus hudsonius. The sequence goes on from PVHP010050789.1 coordinate 2,844, forward strand.
GATCTTAATTATTTCTTTTTGTTTTGAGCTTCTAGGGTTGGATTGTTTTATCATTTCCAATGCCTTCAGGTGAGTCATTATATGATTAATTTGAGATCTATCCTCATTGTGAAGGCATTTAGTGGTATGAATTTCCCCCTTAGGACTGCCTTCATAATGTCCCACAGGTTTTGGTATGATGTGTTTTCATTATCATTTACTTCTAGGAAATTTTCAATTTCCTTTTTATTTCCTGAATGACCCATTCATTGTTTAAAAGCATATTGTTCAGATGCCAATAGTTGATGTAATTTCTGCTGCTCCTCCCATTGTTAATTTCTAACTTTAATGCATTGTTTATTGTCTGCTATGATGCAGGGGGCTATGTCAATCTTCCTGAATTTGTTGAGGGATGTTTTACGTGGTTACGTGGTCAATTTTGGAGAAGGTTCAATGGGCTGCTGAGAAGAATGTAAATTCTGTGTCCTTGTGAAGGAATGTTCTATATAGATCTGTCATTTGTAGCTGGTCTATGATGTTGTTAAGCTCCATTATTTTCCTGCTAACCTTCTGTTTGGATGATCTGTCTAGAGATGACAGTGGTGTATTAAAGTCTCCTACTATGATGGAATTAGGGTCTATTTCTTTTCTTTTCTTTTTCTTTTAGTAAATTTTGCTTTATGAACTGTTGTGCACCTGAGTTTGGTGCATTATATTTATGATAGAGATATCCTCTTTATGGATCATTCATTTGATAGTAAGAAGTGGTCATCATTGTCCTTTTTAATTGCTTTTGTTTTAATACCTTTTTTTCAGATATTAATGTAACCATGCCCACCTGCTTTTTATTTCCACATGCCTGGAAAATTGTTCTCCATCCTTTTACCCTTAAGAGATTACTGTCTTTAGAGTTAAGTTGCATTTCATGAAAGCAGCAGATGGAAGGGTCCATTTTTACAGGACTACCCTTTTTACAGGAGAGTTAAGTCCATATAGATTCAGAGTTATTGCTGTGAGGTTTGCTCTAAGCCCTGCTATGTTTGAGGGTTTATGGGGTTGCTGCCTCTACTGTTATTCTTAGCACACTGATTTTGATTACCATGCTTGTTAGATTGCTTGTCTCTTCTTTGTGGACTATCTCCCATAGTATCTTCTGTAAGTTTGGCTTTGTGTTCAGATAATCATATAGCTGGCTTATTTCACGGAACACTTTCAATTCTCCATCTATTATGTGGGATAGCTTTAATGGGTACAGTAGTCTAGGTTGAAAGCCATACTTCTTTAGGCTTAGAAGAGTATTGTTCCATGCCCTTCTGGCTTTCACAGTTTCAAGTGAAAGGTCTGAGGTAAGTCTGATGGGATTGCCTTTATAGGTGATGAGTTTTTTCTCTCTAGCTGCCTTGAGCACTTTCTCTATATATTCTATATTTTGTATTTTAACTAAGATATGTCATGGAGAATATCTTCTTTGGTCAAATTCAAATCTGACTGGAGTCCTGTGGGTGTCTTGTACCTGGGCATGTCTTTCTCTTGTAAGATAAGGAAAATTTTCTTGAATAATTCTGTTGAAAATATTTTCTATGCCATTGGCCTGGGATTCTTCTCCCTCTGGGATCCCATGATCCTTAGATTGGGTCTCTTTATGGCATCCCATAGCTCCCTCGTATTTTTTTTAACATGCTTTTTAGGATGTATTCAAAATTTTGATTTCCTAATCATTCTCTTCTGTTTTATCTTTCACATGTGAGGTTCTCTCTTCCCAATTATTGACTCTAGTGGTGAGAGATTCTAGAGAGGTGTTTATTACTTCCATTTGGTTTTTGTTTTCTGGTACAGCTTTTAGGATTTTCTCTATCTTTGTGTTGAATTGTGTTTTCATTTTAAAGTTTGACTTAATGTTTCTTGATACTCTTGTATTTGCTTATGTGTATGCTTACTTTGATTAGCTGATTCTTAAGATATTCTGTTTGCTGGTTTGCCTTTAATTCAGTCACTGATCTACTCAAGACTATCAGTTTCTCCTCATTTGTATTAAGTCTGTTGGCAAAGCTTATGAGCTGGCTCTGTACCTTTTCTAGGTGGTTTTCAATTTTTATTTCCATTTCTGTCATTAACCTCTCCATCAAGTGCATGCCAGTATGATCTGGGCTTAGTGTCATCTCATCCTGGGCTCCCATCTGAACTCACTCTTTCAGTTTCACTACTGAATTCCCATTGGGGCTTGAGGAATTTGGTGTGTAGCCCTTAGCTGTTAAGATCTTTTTACATTGTGATATGCCCATTTTGGTTCCACTTGGAGGGGTTGGGGGTTTCTTTATGTTATTCTCTCCTCAGCTGTGTAGGTGGGGTGTATGCTGTGTTTCCTGGAGGTTAGGCACTCACGGTTTGTTTGAGATTGTGTGTGCCCTCAGATCAGCATCTGGGTTGACAAGTGTGCTGGAGGCTTGCAGATCCGGGCTTAGGGCACCTTCAAGCCAGCGGCTTTGCTGGTTAGTGCAAGGGTCTGGGGAGTTTGGGGCTGTGCCAGCAACACTGGGTACACCCACAGTCTGGTGCAGTGTTGGTGAGTTCACCTGTGGACCGGACAGTCCCTGGTAGTGCATGCCTAGGTCTGTGGGCCAGATGTGCTTACAGAGAACTACATCTGCCAGAGGCTGTGAGCCTAGGTCTCAGGCCTGGGATCCCAAGAGCGTGCCATGCACCAGCTCCTGTGGGTCCATGTACTGGTAGCAGGCATGTTATCCTCTATGTCTGGTGGCCTGGCACGCACAGAACAGACTGGTGTCTGCATGCCCATGGATCAGCAGCAGGTGCGTGCAAGCCTCTGCAGACTGGTGCCTGCTGGTGTGGGCATGCTTTGGTCTGGAGGCCAGACATGGGAATGAGTCCACAGAACAGCACCTGCCGGCATGTGTAGTGGTGGGTCTAGGGGATGAGTGTGCCCACATACTGGGTGTGGCAAAGGAGGGAAGGGAGCTGAGCCAGCAAGGGTTCAGGTCAGGATGTAGCAGGGAGGAGACAATGGGTGATGGCGGGAGCTTCGGGGTGGGAGTAGGACAGCTCTCCGAACCTCTTGCAGTGCAGAAAGCAGTAGGGGAGGCCAATCTAGGCTGGTGCGGGAGCTGGGGAGGGGCTGCACCTTGGGTAGGGGCTGACTTGGATCCAGGGTCTGGATTCCAGCTGGAAACTCAAACCTTTACTGGGAAGGTCCTGGAGTAGCTGCTAGTCATTGGTTATCTTATTCTGCCTCCCTATCAAATAGATTTTATCCTTAAATCTGTTCACATAGTATATAAGCTTTATTGGTTTTATACATTGAACCATCCTAGCATTACTAGGTGAATCCAGTTTGATCACTGAATGATCTTTTTTTATGTGCTATTGAATTATTGTTCTCTAATATTTTTTGTCAGTTTTCATCAAGAACATTAGCATGTAGTTTTCTTCTATCTTTTGCTTGATATTGGCATCAGGGTAATGATGGTTTCTGAATGAATTGGAAATATATTTTTCCTATTTAATTTTTTAAAATATATATTTATTGTCCATAATGAGTTACATTATTTAGTGGGCAAATAATGCGTTGTTATCCCAAATTCCCCAATTCCCCCCTTCCACATCCCTGATCAGTTGGATATCCTCCTCCATGGGCTGTCTGTATTAGTCCTTGTGGCATGGGATCCTGGATATCCTAGTACTCAGCCCGGTCTTCCTGGCCCAAGTATGTTGTTACTGATGGGTGCCATGCCTCTGGACAGTCTCCCCCACCACGGCTCTCACAATCTTTCCGCCCCCTCTTCCGCTCAGTTCACTGAGACGTGGTGGGTGAGTATTAAGGCTGCTGTAATGTTGCGAGCTTAGGGGTCCTTGTGTTTAAAATCCTTGGTTTCTGTCTCATTGACCTATCCTGTGTTGATTGAATGGCTGTGGCTATGGGTCCCTTGTTCATCCCGTCCTTCTCTGCAGGGTTCCATATGGATCCTCCACAATATGACTGTGGTGGCTCATCTCTTGCCGTGATCTCAGCTTTTTGCCGGCTGTCAGGTGGTAGGGTTATATGGGCCACAGCTCACTCGTTATATCCTGAAAAATACAAACACAATCCCATTGGAGAGTGAGAACAATATAGGTTAACAAATATACACCATTATGGATTACCTAGTTTCTATTTTTAGTAGTCTCCCTGTCAGACGTTCGCATAGTGCATCTTTTCTTGGGAGCCCAAGAGTATGGGATCCGGTGCATATTGCCCTAAATCCCCATTTCCAATCAAGGGTTCCCCTCACTGAGTGGAATATTTGGCTGAATTTAATAGCTGTTGATTGTCTCCCCCAGGCCCAGACTCCTTCATTGCACAATTGCTCCTTTCTTGGTTTGCTGTTCTCTCCCAGTAGGAACTGTATCAAGCCTATTCATGGACGCAGACTATGTTTCATGCTAATGGTCTGTTTACTCCAGTTATCGCCGATCAGCTTCCCCTGGCAGCTTGTGCAGTGCCCTCCAGCCCTTCAGTAACTGCTATCTGGGGGTTGGTTACCATTACACCTCGCTGGGACTCTCGATGAAGATTGATGGCATTCTGTGGTTACTTCAGCAACATGATTTTGTCTCAGGCCTGGGGAGGGCATTCAAGAGCCTTGACAGAATTCTGTCTTGTTTTTGGAACCTCATGGGTCACTTTGGTCAACAGCTCAGTGAGGGAAGGGACTGGTGACTGGGACCCGGGGCTATCAGACTGCTCAATTATTCACAGACTTAGACATTCTCTCCTGCTACTCATGACCCCTCTTGCCAGTTGACGCCCACTATTTACTCTTAAGGTTACAGTATGCTTTGTGAGGATTTTATGTTTTTGAACCTAATTTGTATTGGCCTCCTGCTTAAGCCATTACCCTTCCCCCTCATTCATAACCTCTCACTTCTATTAGTCTGCATAAAGAAAACAGTTATCCTGGTTAAGGACCACATATGAGGGAGAGTATGCAGCGTTCAATTCTCTGTTCTTTTGAGTTTTTGCTTAGTAAGATCTGCTCAAAGTCAGGCCATTTTTTCCTAAATTTCGATATGTCATTTTTCCTTTCAGCTAAGTAGAGTTCCATCGTATAAATATACCACAGTTTCGCTGTCCATTCCTCCATAGATGGGCATTTGGGCTGATTCCAGTTCTTGGCTATTATGAATTGAGCTGCTATAAATATACTTGTACAAAATTTTCTGCATTGAGATGTGGCGTTTTGTGGGTAAATGCCTAGTAGAGGGATAGCTGGGTCCATTGGTAGTTCTATGTCCATTCTGTCTAGAAGTCTCTACACTGCTTTCCTTAATGGTTGAACAAGTTTGCAATCCCACCAGAAGTGAATGAGGGTTCCTCTTTCCCCGCATCCTCGCCAGCAACGATTGTTGTTGGTTTTCTTTATGATTGCCATTCTGAAAGGGGTAAGATGGTATCTCATTGTGGTTTTGATTTGCATTTCCCTGATGCTTAAGGATGCCGAGCACTTTCTTAAATGAGTCAAGGCCATTTGTGTTTCCTCCATGAATTCTCTGTTGAGATCAGTGCCCCATTTTGTGAGGGGGCACTTTGGGTTTTTGTTATTACTGTTTTTGAGTTCTTTATAGGTTGTGGAAATTAGGCCTTTGTCAGAGTTGTGGCTGGCGAAAATCATTTCCCAATTTGAAGGGAGTCTATTGGATCTGAGTGTGGTTTGTTTGTCTGTACAGAAGCTTCTGAGCCTAAAACAGGTCTCATTGGTTAAGTGTTTGTCGTATTTCCTGGGCTGCTGGAGATTTGCTCAGGAATTTTTTCCAACTCCTATTTCATGCAGAGTTCCTCCTATTTTTTCTTCCAGGGTGTTCAGGGTTACCGGGTTTATATTAAGATCTCTGATCCATTTGGAGTTGATTTTTGTACACGGTGAAAGGAGTGGGTCTAATTTCATTTTTTTACACATTTATCCAATTCCTCCAGCACCATTTGTTGAAGATGCTATATTTGGCCCAGCATACATTGTTGGCCCCCTTGTCAAAGATCAGATAACTGAAGTTACTTCCATTTAAAGCTGGGTCTTCAATTCTGTTCCATTGATCTGTTTTTCTGTTTTTATGCCAGTACCATGCTGTTTTCATTACTATGGCTTTGTAGTATGTTTTGAAGTCAGGCATGGTGATACCTCATGAGTAGGATTTATTACTTAGAATGGTTTTGGCTATCCGAGGTCTTTGGCCTTTCCAAATAAATTTAGATATTATTTTTTCTACGTTTGTGAAGAAAGAGGTTGGGATTTTTATCGGCATAGCGTTGAATCTGTAAATCGCTTTTGGCAGAATTGCCATTTTTACTATATTGATTCTCCCTATCCATGAGCATGCAATATCTTTTCATCTTCTCACATCCTCCTCTATTTTCTTCTTAAGTGTTTCAATATTTTCCTTATATAAGTCCTTTACAACCTTGTTTAGTGATATTCCAAGGTATTTGATTTTCTTAGAGACTATAGAAAATGGGACAGTCTCTCTGATGTCTTTTTCTGTCTGCTTGCCTTCTGCGTATAGAAAGGCTACTGATTTTTGTGTGTTATGTGTTAATTTTGTATCCTGCCACATTGCTGAAGGTATTAATCACCTTCAAGAGTTTACTGATACTATTCTTTGGGTCTGATATATAAAGGATCATGTCATCTGCAAAGAGGGATAGTTTAATTTTTTCCTTTCCAATATATATTCCTTTTATGTCCTTCTCTTGTCTTATTGCTTGGGCTAGAAGTTCAAGCACTATGGTAAAGAGCAGTGGTGAGAGTGGGCAGCCTTGTCTTGTTCCTGAATTGAGTGGGAACTCCTTGAGTCGTTCCCCATTGAGAATGATCTGTTCTTTAGGAGATTTGTAAATTGACTTTATTAAATTGAGAAATAGGCCATCTATGCCTATTCTTTCGAGAGCTTTGAACATGAAGAGGTGTTGAATTTTGTTAAAAGCCTTCTCCGCATCTGTTGAGATAACCATGTGGTTTTTGTGTTTGAGCCAATTAATGTGATGTATGACATTTATCGACTTGCGTATGTTGAACCATCCCTGCATCTCTGGGATAAAGCCAACTTGGTCAGGGTGGATAATAGTTTTGATGTAGCATTGTATCTGGTTTGCTAGGACTTTGGTCAGGATTTTTGCTTCCAAGTTCATAAAAGATATGTGTCTATAGTTCTCTTTTCTTGTTGCATCTTTGCCTGGTTTGGGGATTAGGGCAATGGTAGCTTCATATAAGGTGTTTGGTAGCCTTCCGTCTTTTTCTATGCTTCTAACAAGCTTCAGAAAGAGTGGTTTTAGCTCTGTGATGAAGACCTGGTAGAATTCAGCTGAGAAACCATGTGGTCCTGGGCTTTTCCTTTTGGGAAGGTTTTTGATTACATCTTCAATCTCAGCGGATGTGATAGGTTTATTTAGTGCTTTTATCTGCTCTGGTTTAAGCTTTGGCAGTTGGTAGGTGTCCAAATACTTATCCATTTCTTCCAGGTCTCTAATTTTGTGGAGTAGAGGTTTTGGAAGTATGACCTGATGATTCTTCCAATGTCTTCAGGATCTGTTGTTATCTCACCATTGTCCTTACTGATTTTGTTGATTTGGGCTTTCTCATTTCTTTGTTTGATTAGATTGGCCAGGGGTTTGTCGATTTTATTAACTTTTTCAAAGAACCAACTCTTTGAGTTATCTATTTTTTAATCCTTTTCTTTATTTCTAATTCATTAATCTCAGCTCTGATTTTAATTATTTCCTTTCGTCTTTAGCTCCTCGGGTTAGCTTTTTACATCTGTTCCAATGCTTTTAGGTGGGTGGTTAGGCTATTGATTTGAGACCTCTCTGTCTTTGATATGAAGGCATTCAGCACGATGAACTTTCCCCTCAGGACTGCCTTCCTTGTGTCCCATAATTTCTGATATGATGTGTTATTGTCATCATTTAATACTAGGAAATTCTGAATTTCCTGTTTCATTTCTTGGATGACCCAATTATTTTTTAGGAGCACATTATTCAGGCGCCAGTACTTTGTGTATTTTCTGGATCCCGTTACATTGTTAACTTCTACTTTTAATGAATTGTGGTCTGATATGATGCAAGGAACTACCTCGATCTTCCTGAATTTTTTTAGGGAAGATTTGTGACATAAGATGTGATGAATTTTAGAAAAGGTCCCATGTGTTGCTGAGAAGAATGTATATTCTATGTGTTTGGGGTAGAACGTTCTGTAAATATCTGTTATTCCCAGCTGGTCAATGGTGTCATTAAGCTCTGTTATATCTCTGCTGATCTTCTGTTTGGTTGATCTGTCTAGAGCTGATAAAGGTGTATTAAAGTCTCCTAGTATGATGGAATTAGAGTCTATTTCTGCTTTATTTTTGAGTAGGGTTTCCTTTATGAACTGTGTTGCACCCAAATTTGTTGCATATATGTTGATGATGGTGACATCTTCCTGGTGGATCCTTCCTTTGATGAGTAAGAAGTGACCATCATTATCCTTTTTAATTGATTTTGGTGTAAAGTCTATTTTGTCAGAGATTAGAGTAGCCACCCCTGCTATCTTTTTACTTCCACATGCCTGATAAATTGTTTTCCATCCATTTACTCTAAGAAGGTTGCTGTCTTTGGAAGTAAAGTATGTTTCCTGAAGACCGCAGATGGAAGGGTCCTTTTTTGTGATCCACCCTGCAAGTCTGTATCTTTTTATAGGGGAGTTAAGTCCATTTATATTCAGTGATATAACTGTGAGGTTTGCTTTGAGCTGTGCCATGATGAAGGGATAACGAGGGTTTTGTCTGTGCTGCTGTTATTAGCACACTGGCTGTGATTGTTGTGTCTGATCTCTGGTACTCT
>PVHP010050790.1:0-11685 GCA_004024765.1 Zapus hudsonius
AGATGACCCATAGAGGAGGATATCCAGCTGATTGGGGAAGGGGTAGGGGGGCATCGGGGAATTGGGGATAACAACTCATTGTTTGCCCACTAAATAATGTAACTCATTACGGACTATAAAAAATCTTGATTAAAAAAAAGAAAAAATTACTTACTATGCCAAAGTATTAATTCTCCTAATATAAAAAAATGATTAGTCAGAAAACACAATAGTGAAAATGGACAAAGTACATAAACTGAAAGTTCAGAAAAGAGAGAGCCCCTTGGTTACAGAGAAAAAGAGTAAAACTCATAATTATAGTGAAATAAAAACAAAATGGTGTACTCATTAATCTCTCAGATTGGCAATACTTTATTTCTATTATAGTTAATGTTGGATTAAAAGAGTAAACCTCAGCCTGGGGAGATGGCTCAGCAGTTCAAGGTCCCAGCTTGCAAGCATATCAACCCTCCTCACGGCACCTCAGCAGTGGGTGGCAGAGTTTGGACAATCCACAGAGTCCGCAAACCCCACTGGCAAAAGAGACCCTACCCCCAAAGGGTGGAAAACACCCCAATGTTGTCCTCTGATCTCCACATGTGCATCATGGCAAGCATGTGCCCATTCACATACACACACATACATGAATTCACAAAACAAAATTGAAAGGAACAAACCTGAGAATAATTTAATTAAATTATAGTAAATTATAATAAAAGGCTACTGCACATACATAAAAATAAGGCAGAGCCATACATACAGGATACAAAATTTTAAAGAGGTATATTTATTTTCTTATTTATTTAATATTTTTATTGATCAAGAGAGGGAGGGCAGGGGAGAAAATGTGCATACCAGGGCTTCCTGGCACTGCATATGAAATCCAGATGCATGTGCCACTTGGTGCATTTGGCTTTATGTGGGTATTGGGAAATCAAACCCAAGCCAGCAGGCTTGCAGGAAAGTGCCTTTAACTGCTGAGCCCTCTTTCCAGCCCATAATGAGCTACCTTTAAATTAATAGTCAAATGTCATAACACTATATCAGTGTCCTTGTTGTGACAAAATACCTGAGAAAAATACTTACAGGAGAGAGGATTGAATTAGCTAGTTGCTGCAGAGGTTTATGCCCCTGGTAAGCTGCCTCCATGCTTCTGGGCCTATGATGAGGCAGTAAGACATGGCAGAAGGGCATGGTACAGTGGAGCAGTTTAACTCATGACAGCCAGAATGTGACCCCCAAACCTACTCACCCCAGCCAGTCCCATCAACCACACTTCTACAACACCACAGGGCCAAAGATAGCATGTCACCTTAAGAGGCACACTGGGAAGCCTACTCACTCCAGATAGTCCCCTCATCCACACGTGAACCACATCCTGGTAGTGTATCCAAATTATGAATGTATCAATGGGTTTATTAGGTTAGTTAGGACCCTCATAATTTAATCACTCTAGAAGATGTAGCCAAAAATATGCTTTATAAATCTCTTATACATCTCTCAACCCAATCAAATTGACAATCAAGACTAACTATAATCTAAAAACACAAACAAGAAATCTGTATGCATGTAGGCAGACAAAAGTGAAACTACAAACACAAATTTCATATGTACAGAAAATATGAAAATAGAATCATGATGTTTTATGGGAAGAAGAACTTAAATGGTAGAAATCACAACGTTTTACTTTGTACAACTTTCTACATTTGGATTTTTACAGTGAAAAGGATTCATTTCACAGTAAATTTTTAAAATTCTGTTTCATCACTTATTAGCTAAATGTCAATGAGTAATCAACAGTGTGAGTCTCCCATTTCTTACATCATAAGGTGATCATGGAAATGGCATTTGACTTTTGAAAACACTGCACATTAGCAGGTGCATACAGAGCGTTGACCAATTGTCAGCTCTCATAGCTCCCATCCATAATTAATTTTGCTATTTCCTTGAAAATTACATTTGTATTTTATCATGGGCTAGCATAACTAATTATGTAAGAGTCTCCCAAAAAAAACTTCAAAATATTTAGTTCCCACTGATCAAACTCTCCCTATGCAAACCGGTAGTTAGATTGGAGCAAGCAGTTCTATGGTGCGTCTGCCCAGGAGAGGGACTGTAAGCACACTGGACTGGATATTTCAACAACCTGGAAGAAAGGAGTCAGAATGCTCTCATCACAAAGAAATGATAAATGGGGCTGGAAGACGGCTCAAAGGGGAGTGCCCAGGAGCACAGGGACCTGAGAAGCCCAAGACTGCCTGAGTCTGATCCCTAACACTATGCAAAGATGTGGGCATGGCTGCACACACCTGGAACCTTGTCCTGCTGGCAGCCAATATGAGAATTGCTGGGGCTTGCTGGTCAGACCAGGGGAAAGACATCAAATAACCAGCAGCTCCAAGGTTCAGTGAGAGACTCCATGTCATCGACACATGGAGACGCAGCAGAGGACAACAGATTGTCTCTGACCTCGACACACATACAGGGCTGGCACACATAAACGTACACCACACAATACATACAATGTGAAAATGTGTCCCAAAAAACAAAAGAAATGAGAAATAGTTAAAGACTTGAAGACATAGATATGGAAATATACATGTATTGGGTCCTTACATGGCATCCATAATCTGTACAATTTTTATTTTCATATATCAGCTAAAATTTCTAATTTAAATGTAAAAGTACTTATTTCTAAAATATTGAGTCAATGGACAATAATTTATCTCCTTTTATAATTTTTTGATTTAAAGTTTATGCTTATAATAATTAGTTAGGGTGGATATTTAGATAGATTTAGTCAAACAATGTGAAAACTCAATTAAATCTTAGCTCTTAAAATAAGAGTGTTTTATTACCTAAATCCCAAATGTGTGGCTTGCCCCTGAGCAGCCACATCTCCCTTCCAGATCATTCCATTCTCAGTGTGATTTTCCACTGCAAGATCCCCTTTGAAGATGAAGATATACTTGTTGGATTACATCTTGTGTGTTGTTGTTTGGGAATATATATATATATATATATATATATATATATATATATATATATATATATTATTTTTATGGACATCAAGTCCTTAACTCACCCCACAAAAATACAGATGTAATTAATAACAGATGACTCATGATAAAATGTCACAGTCCCAAATTAGAAGAAAAAAATAAATAGTTTTTCATTTAGTCCAATACACAAACAAGCTAAGCACACTGACTTAATCCTTCATGTTTTAAATGTAGCTTCCTTTGTGTGTGTGTGTGTGTGTGTGTGTGTGAGAGAGAGAGAGAGAGAGAGAGAGAGAGAGAGAGAAGTGAGAGAGAGAGAGAAAGAGAGAGAAATCCACTACAACTCTGCTTTCTTACCCTGCAACTCCTACTGTCTATGCTTATGTATAATTTGTCATCATAACTTTGGCAGTTTTAAATAAAGTATATTATTTTAGCACTTATTCATCAGAATTTAAGAGTTTATTTCCTGGAGAAATTTAATAAATGAGGTATCTTTGTTCTTCTTCTAAGAGCAGGAAATAACATGATGACAGTTAATTATTCCTTCAGACATAGCCTAAAGATTAGATCTAACTGTAAGCAACACAAATTACTAACATTGCTTCAAATAAAATTTTATGTTGAACTTTATACAAAGGCCCAGAATCCACCTTCCTCTGCAGGGCTACAAAGTGAACCCTGTTTTATTCAGAATGAAGTTAAGGGGTGTTGCTGATTTTATTTCTCTAACACACAAAATAAAGTTGCTGTCGAACTGAAAAATCATCCAGGTCTTCAAACCATACACTGAGTTTTGGCCTCATCTATGAAATTATTTTAAATAGCCAAGCAGAATTTATCTATTCAGCCCTTAAATTAGATACCTCAGTGTCACCTGTTTAAAGTTCATTTGTGATAGAAATAAAATAGATTTTATTACAACTCAACATCCCTGAGTCAAGGCTAGATCTGAGTCATTAATTTAACAAATACTTTTAAGCACTCTCAGGAATGCTGCACTGTTAAGAGCAAGAATGTGTTAATGCAAGTAACCATCTAGGGACAATACACACACACACTCCATACACCACCCAAAGATATTATATGCTTCAGCACATTCAGTTTCATGTAATCATACTTCACCAGGACTGGTATTTACTGATTTCATTTCATATACAAAAAAAATCGAGGCCTTATTAAAATCACTTAAACCAACTCACACAGCTTATGAGAACAAGGCTAGAATGCACACTCAGACCTTGCTGACTAAAGCCCCATTCTCAAGATGATTATGCTTGTTGGTACAGGAAAAGTGTGAAGAAAGGAACTCTGGTCAAAATAATTTTGTATTAAAATTTTGTAATCCTGTTTTTGTTTTTTTTTTCAAGGTAGGGTCTCACTCTAGTCCAGGCTGACCTGGAATTCACTATGTAGTCTCAGTGTGGCCTTGACCTCACGGCAATCCTCCTACCTCTGCCTCCCAAGTGCTAGGATTAAAGGCGTGTGCCACCATGCCCAGCTTGTAATCCTGTTTTTAAAAGGTCATTTATTTCATGAATTATTTCTGTTTGAAAAAAAGAGATGATATTTATTAATGAAAAAAACTAGAATTGGCATATTTTATGAATTTTTGATCAACCATGAATGAGGTTAAGAAATATGTCTTTTACATGAAACACAGTCTGAGGCCAGGAGTAGGCTGACCACACCTCCTACTGGGAGAGAAAAGGAAACCAATAAAGGAGCAATTGTGCAATGGAGGAGCCTGGGCCTGGGGGAGACAATCAACAGCTATTAAATTCGGCCAAATATTCCACTCAGTGAGGGGGAACCCTTGATTGGAAACGGGGATTCAGGGCAATATGCACCGGATCCCATACTCTTGGGCTCCCAAGAAAAGATGCACTATGCAAGTGATTGCCGGGGAGGCTTTTGAAAATAGAAGCTAGGTAATCCAGATTGTTGTATATTTGTTAACCGATACTGACCTCATTCTCCGATGGAGATTGTGTTTGTATTTTTCAGGATACAGCGAGGGAGCTGTAGCCCATATAACCCCACCAACAGATTGCAGGCAGAAAACTGAGATCCTGGCATGAGATGAGCCACCACAGTCATATGGGGGAGGATCCATATGGAACCCCACAGAGAATGATTGGATGAACAAGGGACCCACAGCCATAGCCATTCAATCAAAAGATAAGCCAGTGTGACAGAAACCAATGAATCTCAACACAAAAACCCCTAAGCTCACAACACCATAGCTGCTTCAATACTCACCCACCACGACTCAGGGAAGTGAGCGGAAGAGGGGGCAGAAAGATTGTGAGAGCCGTGGTGGGGGAGAATAGCAGAGACTTGGCAACCCTCAGTCACAACACACTTGGGTCATGAGAGCCCGGCTGAAGACTGAGCTATCCATGGTCCCCTGCCACAAAGACTGATACAGAAGGCCCATGGAGGAGGATATCCTGCTGACTGGGAATGGGGAGGGGGAGCAACGGGGAATTGGAGATAACAACTCATGGTTGGCCCACTAAACAATGTAACTCATTATGGACAATAAAGAGAAAAAAAAAGGTATGTGATATTACTAGGGTCTTCAGCTTCTACCTGTTCAGTTTGTTATAAATTGGAAAATAGAGTGACCTGAATTCTCAGGAAGCTCTAACTGTCAGAAAATATGAAACCTGGCAGGTGAAAACATTAAATATTGTATATTTCATTGAATAGTTGCTCCTCTATGTTACAAATATCAATTATTAAATACTACCAACATTAAAAAAAAGAAATGTCTTTTAGACTTCAGGATGTTTGATGTTCTATTTTTCTCTCTTTTTCTCTATGTGTTTAAAAAGTAGGTATCCATTTGTTTAAGTCTGTGTCCACAGGACAATTCCACAAAAAGGAGAAAATAACACAAGAACCATTTGGGGCCAGGACTGAGTTAGGCATTGTCTCTGAGCCTCTGGGTGGATCTCCCCTTTGGATGGATAACTCCTACTCCAATATGTGTTTTCCTTCATCAACAGGTCCACATTGAAGTTACCTTTTCAAAGTACTTAAAACTCCTGTTCTCCTTCATTTATTTGAGTAATTCAGTCTTCTCCTATAGGATGTTGTGGATGTTTTTCGAGAGCTTGGCAAAAGCAAATATCTTATTAGTCTGCAGTGGGAATTTTTTTGCAGTTTAAGAAGTTAATAAAGAGAAAATAGTTAAGCATTCCAAACACAGAAACTACTCAGAATTAATTCACAGTTTATCATGCTTACTTGGCTCCACAGCTTTATCACTACTTAATCCAGCACGTATCTGCATTCCCCCCATGGACTAAAATGAACAGGGCAACTCATCCTCAAGGTGGATACTTGGGACAAGCATGGGGTCGGAAGTCTTGGGTTTGGCCTGCTTTGTTCTGAAACATGTGAACCATCTCCTTTAAATGAAATTTATATGCAATATATGTGTCAGCATTTAGTCAGTCTCAGTTTTTCAACCTAAAAGTAACTTTAAAAATGGATCCACTTATGAAGGATACATTAAAAGTCATGGTGATTTACCCTACAGTTGAGTAAGAAATATCCCATATTTTCCCAATCAGATAAAGCCAGACTCCACTGTAATTCACAAACTACTAAAGTGCTCAAAGAAGTTTACAATTTCAGAATTGTAGCCAGATGAAGCAGAGATCTAAGAAGATCTGATAAGCTCATTTATGATCATGATTTTAAAAAATAAAGAAAAGCCCCGCATCTCTCCCCTGTGTACCATCTCTTCTTTCGGTATCATTACAGTCCTAACCCTTAGTAGCAAATAAACTGACAAGTCCTTCATCTTCTCCTACCACAGCAAACCGCCTGGGCTTCTCTTCTCAATTCCACAGCTACTTTCCCAGTGATGAGAGCCTTTCTCTCTGGGCTCAAGTGCTCTTTACATCATATCATTGCATTCCTACAACTCCATAGTTTTTAGCTTCACCTCTCTCTGCTCCTGGATGCTTATTTCATGCATGCTCTCGGATGCTATCATGAGTACCTCAAGCACTGCCAGGACTTTTTTTTCTGTGTCTTTGGTCATGGCATTCTAGCCTTTGAATCCCCAATCTGCCAAAATAAAAATGTGTCTGTCCCTCAGAACTTGAGCTTCTAGTAGAGGAATGAGTTCTTATGAATTCACAATGGTAAATGATTTCATCCATCAGACATCAAGAAATTTAAATGACTGAAGTATTTAGTACTGGAAAGTCAGAGAAAATACATTCACACATTTCTAGTAATGTGATAAGTATATTGAAATTTATAATGCATCTATCCTTGACTCAATGCATTTTATAATCTATACTATAGAAATCAAACCACTAATATATAAGAATGTACTTACAAGTAGAAAACTAGTCAATTTTTGACTGGTTTTTAAATGTGCCCAGGTAGTGGATGATTGTGGAAATATGCCTGATATATCACAGATTAGGTTATAGAAACATGAAAATAAATGCTGTGGTATATTTTGACCTATAATAATAGGAGTGCTAATTTGAAAAAAAAAAACAAATTCATCCTAACTTACAAAAGAAGGGAGGAGCTAGGAAGATGGCTCAGTTGGCAAAGGTTTGCTGCACAAGCATGAGGACTTAAATTCAGATCCTCCAAACCCACATAAAAGCCAGGTGCAATGGCACACACCTATCTCAACAGTGGGGAGGCAAAGACAGGAGGATCCTTGAGGCTTGCTGGCTCTCTAGTTTAGTCAAAACAGGTAACCTCCCAGGTTTAGCAAGAGACCTTAATCTCAAAAAATAAGGTGGAGAGCGACTGAGAAAGAAACCCTATACTGACCCCTGGCTCCACATGTATGTGCACCTCACACACACACCTGTGCTCAAGCACATACACACAGACAGACATGAACATGCATATACACATGCACCACAAACATCTACAACACAGATATAACACATGCAAAAAGAGAATAGAGACTAAGTAAATGAAACCTATATACTATTATAAATGCTTTCTTCTGTATAAAGTCTCTGTGCATTCTAGTTTGGCATATGAGTCTCTGGATATGCTAAGTTGGCTTGAGTACGGCAGATATTGGTCAATAGCATAGTATCAGTATAGCCCAATGGAGCCTTCTCCCAGATGGATGTGTAATGCTTTGAATGCTCAAGGTAAAGAAAGCAAGGGTCCTAGTTTGCAGTCAATGGTGCTGAGATGGTTCAGTCAATCAAATGCTTGCTCTTCAACTGTGAGAACCTGAGTTTGATTCCCAGCACCCTCGATAAAAAGAAAAAGTCTGGTACAGCGGCATATCCCTGTCACCCCAGGATGGAAAGCATAGAGACAGGAGGACTGGCAAGCTGCTCTGGCAAAATTGGCCAGTTCTGGGCTCAATGAGAGACCTTTTATCAAAAAAATAAGGTGGAGAGACAAGAGAGGTGTCTCATAAGTAAGAATGCTCACTGCACAAGCATAAGGTCCTGAGTTTAATCCCCAGCACCCACAAAAAATCTGGGTGTTGTCACGCATGTCCATAACCCCAGCCCTGAAGGGAGTGGACACTTCTGAGCAGACTAAGTAGAAAAAAAAACCCAGCAGTTCCAGGTTCAGTGAGAGACTCCCTCTCAAGGACAGAGTAACAGATGAGAAACCCAATGATCTACTCTAGCCTCGACATGCATGCCCACAGGTGCACACACACACACATACATGTACGCACCACACCTAAGAAAAACACACATACACACATGTACACAGAACATAAGGTTGAGAGTAATTGAGAAAACATCCGACACCAACCTCTGGTCTCCACAATCACCACTAAAGATCTGACCAAGGAGATTGGGAGTTTCGCTCTAGGATATGAACCAGGAAAACACAGTGACTCAGTGAGATGATATGCATGCACTCTACTTTTCTTCATAAAATAGATTACTAACCTTTTATGTGTCATATGAATTTTTTATGTAGAATTATTTTCATAGTTAATGTATGAAATATACACAGCCTTGCTAGTATAAAACCCAAAGTTGTGAATAGTATCTTCTGATTTATGAATTTTATAAGCTGAAATTTTAAATATCTCACCTATTTAGTCAGTTTCTATTACAAGTATAAATTTTTCTACTGATTGGTAAAATTCCATCTATAAAACTATAAAAATTCATTTTGCATCAATTGCATAATCAATGCAATCACATTTAGTAACAATTTTTACAATGAAAACAGATACTCTCATATGATGTCCTAGAGTAACATAGCATTATCTTCATTCTTCCTATAACTTTAAGACAAACTGTATTACAGCTTAATTTATAAATTAATACATTTATTAAATATGAAAAAACATAAATGCCCAGCTTTGTCAATCTGATATTTAATGAAAGAAGTCAAAATACTATTAAAATTAACATTCAGAACAATCTCTCAATTATTCAAATTTAGAGTCTTTCAGTGCCTTGCTTCCCTGGCATTCATCATCCTCTTTTAAAATGACAGGATCTGCAAGATTGAAGGGGTTTGAAAACTAGAATAAACCAGCAACTTTGCTAATACCTACCGAGTTAACATATTCTACACATATAAGCCCTCTGCACTATTTCATTTCACAGACAACTGGGACAAGTAATTTTTGTAGCACTATTTACAAATGGAAACTAAGACTTAGAGAAGTTAAGTTGTTTGCCTGGGATGACTTCACCACAGACCAAGAAGACAAGATCTGAATTCTGGGCTCTGACTCAATAGACATGTGTGTCTCAGCAACATGGGGACCCATCCTGCAAGGATCTGTGGTTTCACTGTTCCATCTAATGTGAATCTCTACATTTTCATTATCTTTATTTGTTTCTAAGTAATTATTATAAAGACACAATAGCCATTAATGAAGATCACTGCCAATCTCAGTTAATGTGTATTTAAATATTTAAATGTGAATAATGGGGCTAAAGAGTTGGCTCATCAGGGAAGATCACTTACTGTACAAGCATGAGGTATAGATTTTAATTCCTAGCACCTGCATAAAAAGTTTGATATGTATAAAAACTCACTAAAGTTCTGAGAAGAAGAAATAGTTGAGTTCTCAGGAGTAAGATACCTCTGTGACACCATCAAAGGCTTAGGGACCTTCAGGAAGAGGTGCTGGAAAGATTGTAAGAGTCAAAGGCAGCAGGGGAGTGCTAACAATTCTGTCTTCTATGAGTGGCTGTGACACTCATAACCTCACAATGGCTGCTGATGCTACCACTACAAGCCCAGCATAATAGGTGGGAAATAAAAATGAGAACATCAAACAAGAATAGAAACAAGTTGGAAAGAATAAGTGATTCAGTACAGAGGAGATAAGAAAAAGGGAACAAATGAAGGTGGTGGGAGGATTACGTTATTATCATGGAGTGTTGCATATACATATTAAGATTCTCAATAAAAGGTTTAAAAAATCTGGACATGGTCCTATAATCCTAGTCCTGTGGAGGACAAAGCCCAAAAATCACTGGGACTCAGCGATGAGTGTGTCTGATGGAAAAAAATGGCAGGTGCAGATTCATTGAGAGATTCCATCTCAAAGAAACACATGGAAGAGAGAAAGTGGACAGGCAAAGCTCTCCTCCAGCCTCCACACACATGTGCACATCTGCACATGCTTGTGTAGACACTATACATATACACACACCACCTACAGTGCATACATGCATGTATACACAGACTGGTGTCAGTCTAGAAAGAAATCAGTCTAGACAGAAAGAAGCAAGCCTCAAGGTGATGTTTTTAAAGCATTAGGTACTTCTCTTAGCAGATCAAAACCCACAAGTTGTCCCTAGGCATTCCGGATTCTCTTGGCAGAATGTTCTAGGAAGAACTAGGATATATCAAAATACAAGCAAAGGGGCCCCTGCTTTGGGAATGAACTGGAGGGCCTTCTAATTTCCAGGGAAGCATTTTCACCCAGGCCTGCTGTGAGGCTGTGAGAAGCAGCACATGGGGAATTCAGACCATAGGACACGTAATTACTAGTGCAGACTTCACTTTTTGTTTTCAGCAAATCACAGATATTTAGAAGTAGAAAGAACAAGTTGAGGGCTGGAGAGATTGCTCAGTGGTTAAGGTGTTTGCCTTCAAAGCAGAAGGGCCTGATTTCAATTCCCCAGTACACACGTAAAGCCAGATGCACAGAGTGGCACATGCGTCTGGAGTTCATTTGCAGTGGCTAGCAGCCCTGGCACACCAATTCTCTCTCTCTCTCTCTCTCTCTCTCTCTCTCTCTCTCTCTCTCTCTCTTCTCTCTCTTCTCTTTTCCTCTCTCTGTCACACTCTCTCAAATAACTAAATAAAATATATTTTATAAAGAAAGAACCATTGGCACGAAACATAGTCTGCAGCCATGAATGGGCTGGATACAGTTCCTACTGGGAGAGAACAGCAAACCAAGAAGGAGCAATTGTGCAATGAAGGAGCCTGGGCCTGGGGGAGACAATCAACAGCTACTAAATTAGGCCAAATATTCCACTCAGTGAGGGGGAACCCTTGATTGGAAATGGGGATTTAGAGCAATATGCACCGGATCCCATACTCTTGGGCTTCCAAGGAAAGATGCACTATTTGAACGTCTGACAGGGAGGCTACTAAAAATAGAAACTAGGTAATCCAGAATGCTGTATATTTGTTAACCTACACTGTTCTCACTCTCCAATGGAGATTGTGTTTGTATTTTTCAGGATATAGC
>PVHP010050791.1:0-11672 GCA_004024765.1 Zapus hudsonius
GAGCTGTAACTAATAGAGTGGGGAAATCTAGACCCGAGGTTCTTTCTCCTATCCTGGTGATATCACGTGAATTAGGCAACATTTTAAATCCCAAGAATTGAATCTGATCAATAAATTGCACTCATATTATGAGGCTGAACTTTTCTCTCTATAGAGTAGAATATATCTGTTCTTAGACCCATGTTAGGAGCCTAGGATGTGTTTCTTTAGCAACTTACAAAAGCAAACATGGCAACAAGGACCATGTCCAGTCATCACTGAGGACCTGTGTCTATATTGTGGACCTCAACTCTCTCCTGTAGCCTTTCTGATGTCCACCACTATGGGGTCACTTTTAAAGATCTGTAGTCGGACTCACCTCTGCATTTGTTACACGTGCAAACTTCTCTGCCACTTTCCATGGTGCACACACTCAGATGCCCTATCTTAATACTAAAGGTTGACCTGTCAGAAATCAAATCCACACAAAGGTTTTCCAGTGATGGATTATAATTTCTGTCACTTTCTCTCAGCTGTCTTGAGCAACTCATGTTTATTAGAGACTACTTCCTTATTTTTTCCTTGGCT
Organism: Zapus hudsonius; assembly: GCA_004024765.1. Taxonomy (NCBI): domain Eukaryota; kingdom Metazoa; phylum Chordata; class Mammalia; order Rodentia; family Dipodidae; genus Zapus; species Zapus hudsonius. The sequence continues at coordinate 568 of PVHP010050791.1, forward strand.
TTTTCCTCATTGCAAACAAACAAAAAGAACCTACTGATATCTCAAATGAATAATTTAATGATGCACCTCAAGTCCAACCAAATTTAAAAACAAAACAAATATTCAAATTTATTTGATGGAATAAAGAATAAAATTAATGCACTGGTGAAAAGAGTGATTAAGAATTAAAACAACATGATGAATTAGCTCTAAGAGAGCTCAGCCCTAGGAGCCTTCCCTAAGCAAGGCAGAATAGTCCTCTTGTGTTCAAGGTGAGCACTCCACCTATATCCAAATAGTACCATGTGTAGACCATAAACCAGTCCCTGCTTTCCCAAAGGTAGTCCTAGGCCCTTGTGGAAAAGGTCTCACACCCAAGTAAGCCTAGCCAAGATCAGCAAGGAGACTCAGATTCAAGGAGAGAGCTCCCTCTATACCCTAATCAGTCCTGCATGTAGATTGTTGTGTGATTTAAACAGGGAAATTGAGGTGCTTAGCAATGATCCTGAAACCTCAATTCCTGACTTCCTGTCTGTTAATTTAACCAAAGAATTGGCAAATCAGACTGAGAAGAATGAGTTTTTTTTTTTAACATAAAAGAAAACTTTATTTAGTTGTATCTTTAATTAGTTGAATCACATTAACCAAATCTTGTTTTGTTTGTTTGTTTTGTGTAGTAAGCCATTCCTGTGAGGTAAGGGGGCGGGGCAACCCACCCCATTTCCCAGACCGGGTCCTGTCACTCCCACCTACTGAACCCCCCACGGTCCTCTCCTTTGTTTAGAGCCTGCTGACAAGATGGCGCTGGTTTATGCTCACCACCTCCACGGAGGAGAATGTCCAGTGGAAAAACAACTCTTTGTATGGAAATGGCTTAATGCCTGGCATGCTTCCGTGTATGTGGACCAATTATGAATATATACGTGTGTTATGCTGATAGGTTGTAGTATGACTTAAAAATTCCTGCACATCCTGAGAAGAAAAGAGACAAAGAAAGTATTTGTAACTTACAAGGTTTCCTGAATAAACTGCTGTAGAGAAGAACTTGTGGTCGTGTCCTTTCTTGCTGGTCGAGCTTGGACGCGACAGTTTTGGTCACAGGTTCCTCACTTTTAAAAAATATTTTTATTATCAATAATTAGATACATTGTATGAGCAAATCTTTCGATAGTGCCCTCATTTCCCTCCTGTCTGTCCCCAACCCACTGGGGCCCCTCCTCGGTGCAGATACTGGATCTCTCCATGGGGTAACAGGCTTATGAATTATACCAGAGGAAGCCAACTTGTTTGTTTTCCCCCCTTTCTGTGTTGTTGATGGAGAGGCAATGTCTCTGGATATTCTCCCACACCATGACTCTAACAGTATTTACACCCCTCTTCTGTTCAGTTCCCTGAGTCATGGTGAGTGAGTTTTAAGTCTGCTTTATTATTGAGATCTTAACTATCTCTGGACTTCTGCTTTGGGATGTGTTGGGTATATTTGGTATATTTCTTCATTGGCCTTTAATGGGTGATCTGTTTTGCTCTGGTGATAGGTCCCTTGTTTTTCTTGCCACTTTTTCATAGGTTTCCTTTGGGCCCTAGATGATAGGACAGGCGGGGCTCATCTCCTGCCAGGATGTCAGCCATCATCCCATGTCTAGTTGGTGGAATTGGGTTGTCCACAGCTCTCCCAGCCTTCTGAAATATATAAACAGTATCTTCATCAGAAAGTGAGATCAGGATAAGTTAAATGAGAAAAATGTTAATAATTTGGCTAGACTCTAATGTGTATAGCCTCTCTGTAGTGCTCTGGTTGTAGAAATTTCCCCCTTGGAGTCCAGTTCTTGGTCCCCATAAGATTTTGCCATGGACCCCAATTTCAATTAAGGGTTCCTTTTCACTGAGAGGAATCTTAGCCAATAAATAAGACATTCATTACCCTCCATGGTTCAGCGCCCCAGTTGTACAGAAAAGCATTTCTTGACTTCCTGGTCTCCACCATAGAGAAGTGTGTTCAGCTTTCTCATGACATCAGTCTGTATTGCATATATGTGCTCTCTGTTTTAACCAAATATTATTGACCAATTTCCCCTGGCTGCTCATGTAATGCCTTCCAGCACTACACATGCTACCATCTGGGGGCTGGTTACCCTTCTGGATGTAGCAGGGTCTCTTGGTGTTGTGTGACAGACAACACTCTATGGTTTCTTCAGTAATAGGGTCCTATCCCTGGCCTGGGGCAGGTGAGAAAGAGTTTTTTAAATCACCACACTTTTATTCAAACATATCAGGAATTCAAGGGAGGGGAAAAGCTGAGGGATTGAAGGACGGAAAGTGGCCAGAGATCAGGGAGAATACACCACATGGTCCTGGAGTCTATGTGGAAGAGCAAACATGGGCCCAGGAAACAAAAAAATATATACACAAAGGGTTTTTTTTCTCTAAAAAGGTGTGCTTTCAAAAAGATTAAAGGCTATGAAAACAGTAACAAAGAAATATCCCTTCCCTCCCTGGGTGGCAAAGTAGGAGAGACCTAATCTTACTTGCCTGGAAACCCAGACATGGAGTTGTGGGCAGGCCAAGAACCAGAAGGAGAAGATCACCCTTCTCCATGGGTTCAAATAAGATATTTGGAGTCCCCACTCAGGAAGAGATTAGCTACATCAGCTGTGCCAGCCAATTGGCCTAAGCTCAGAGAAAGTGTCCACCCATACCTGGGCAGGGAGAGAGATTTGACTGGATAGGGTGAGCAGACTCTGAGTCCTGTGATGGGGGCAGACAGAATGAGCTGAGATAATAACATAAGTAGGCTTGGTGAGGATAGGATGGATGCTTCCTCCCTTGGGAGCCTGTTTCCTAGCTGCTTAATTCAAGGTCTCTGGCTAACCTAGTCTCCTTCATGAGTCATCTGTACTAGGAATAAACCCCACTTAAGATGGTCATACTCCCCTGTATGCCCACATCCAGACACATGGCTTAGGCCACCAGGGTTCACGTTCTGAGCAGAGTAGAGTAGACTAATTAAATGCAAGGTGAGGTGAGGGCTGTCCATATGCCTTTATCAGTCACACGTGTAGACCACCAGCTAGTACCCTCCCTAAGTAGGAAATAAAGGGGAGATGTCACAACAGATACCAATGAAATTGGGAGAATCATCAGGACACACTTCAAAAACCTATATTCCACAAAATGGGAAAATCTGGAAGAAACAGATGGATTTTCTGAATCATATCACATACTAAAACTAAACCCTACAGAGACAAATTACCTGAATGAAGTCCTAATACCTAACTAGATTTAAAAACATTTAAAAGCCTCAAAAGAACAAAAAGTCCAGGGCAGGAGAGATGGCTAAGCACTTAAGGCACTTGCCTACAAAGGCTAACTACCTGTCTTCAATTCCCCAATACCCACAACCCACAGAAGGCAGATGCATAAAGTGGTGCATGCATCTGGAGCTTGTTTGCAGTGGCTAGAGGCCTTGGTGTGTCTCCCCCCTCTCTCCGTGTCCCTCTGTTTCTCCTTGTTTGCAAACAAAGAAATCAATTTTTTTAAAAGCCCTGGCCCAGATGGACTCACTTCTAAATTCTACAAAACTTTTATTGACCAACTGAAACCACTTCTCAAGTTTGTTCACAAGATTGAAAAAGAAGGAATGCTTCATTATTCCTTCTATGAAGCCAGTGTTACATTAATACTAAAAGTAGATAGAGCAAAGAAAATTACAACCAGTAATCCTACTGAATTGAGGTGCAAAACTTCTAACTGAAATTATTGCAAATTAAATGTAAGGACATATCAAAAGCATTGTCCACCTCAACCAAGTAGGTTTCACTCCATGGATACAGGATGATTCAACATACAAAAATTAAAAAATGAAGCTGGGCATGGTGGCGCACAACTTTAATCCCAGCACTCAGGAGGCAGAGGTAGGAGTTCGAGGCATGAGACTACATAGTGAATTCTAGACCCGTCTGGGCTAGAGCAAGACCCTACCTCAAAAAAAACAAAATAAAAAATAATAATTAATAAATAAAGTACACCATGGAAATAAATCTAAGGAAGGCATCACATGACCAGTCTTTCCTCAAGCAACAAGACAAAAAAAAAAGAAATGAAAGTGATATAAGTTAGAACTCATAGGAGGAAGGAAAAAAAAAAGAAAGAAAACTGGCTACCTCAGATGCAGTTCATAACCCCCTAACCTATGGACAGATCCAATATGTGCACCAGAAGTACCCCAGTGGGTTGGGGACAGAGAGAAGGGAAATGGGGACACCTTCATAAGATTAGATCATACAATGTTTATACTTATTCATAATAAAGATATTTTTAGAAATAAAACAAAATTTAAAATATTTTTAAAAGAAAGGAAAAAGCCAAACTAGCCCTATTTGTACATGATATGAGTCTATACAGAAATGATCCTGGAGACTTTACCAAAAAAAATCTCCTAGAGATAATAAATTCTTTCAGCAATGTGGCAGGACACAAAACCAACACATGAAACTCAATAGCCTTTGTATATTTCAATGACAAACATATGGAGAAAGAAATCAGGAAAGCAATCTCGTTTCAATTAGCCACAAACAGAATTAAATATCTTTGAATATTCCTAACCAAGGAAGTGAAAGAACACTACAAGTGAAATCAGCATAGTACTGAATAAAAAAATTGAGGAGAACATGAGACAATGCAAAGACCTGCCAATGCTCTGGGATGAGAAAAATTAAGACTGTGAGACTGGATGATGGTTCACTCTCATCGTACTCCCTCCAGGTGACCTTGAAACCATCACTCTTTGTCATAATTTGCTGGCTCTCCACCTTCCCTTATTACTCTGCCCACATTAAACAAAAAGGTTCACTACATAGATGATATCATAGTAATTTCTGAATATATTACAGATTTTTTAAAGGCATCAGAAACACCTGCAGGTGCATCTAAATGAAAAGGAAATATAAGGTTTTTTAAAATATATTTTTAAATTTTATTTATTCATTTTCAGAGAGAGAGACAGAGAGAGAGAGAGAGAGAGAGAGAGAGAGAGAGAGAGAGAGAGAGAACCAGGGCCACTACCTTGTGGGTCCTGGGGAATTGAATTTGGAGCCTTAGGCACTGGAGGCAAGTGCCTTAACCGCTGAGCCATCTCTCCAGCCTAGAAATATAAGGATTTTATCATGACTACTCAAGAAATGGAAAATTTGTCCAAAACCCTCATTTATTTTGTATAGCTTGATAAAAATGGGTTGCTGTGTGGATTGAGAGTAAAAGGCTCTTGCTGTGTTTGATTAGGCTAAGAGAAGACAAGGTAAAACAGCTGTGTTCCCCAAGCCTCAATGTACTTCCATATGAAAAGTAACCAGGTGTTCAGAAAGCTACCGCTGTGGGAGTAAATCCATAACAGCCAGTGCAAACCATGCAAGACCATTCTGGTCCCAGCCTTGAGAAGGACAGAAGCAAAGGACACAGCGCTGGAATGGCAATGACTAGCTGCTAATGACAGCACGTGGAAGCCATCACTGCCTGAATCTCAGACACAGAAAAGCCACTTAACCCAATCCTTCTTGAATAAAAAACCTTCGAGTGAAGTCTCTTACCTGGTAGGCAGAGTCCACCTCAGCAAAGGCGTGTGCTTATCTACAAGAGCCAGGTGCTGTCTGGGCTGGGACAAGTGTCCTTTCAAGCCACTTAGAACTTTCCAGGTATTGAATCAAAAGCCAGTCCAGGCAAAGGGCTGGCAGACATGTTGCCCATCCCTGTGGGTGTATAAGAAAGAGCAGCAGATATGAGTGGCTTCAGCAGCAATACAAATGGAGAGATAAAAGGAGTGTCCGAGTCGTATTTTGTGAAGGTTTTAGTGATCACATTGTGAATTTGTATCATCCTGTTCTTTTTATATGTGTGTCTCTTGGTCTTAATATTTGTTAAACACGCGTGTGTATGTTCATGATATGTGTATTGGACAGGCACAAAAGAAAGGAATAAGTCTCTCCAAATTCAATAATATCCACTTTTGAAAGCTAGAGAAAACTTTGTAATCATTTCCTGTAACTGTTACCTTGGGGGATCAGGAGGAGAGACTTTTAGAAAAGTTCTTGCTACCACATGTAATATGATAATTGCAGGTCTGAAGGGAAATGAGGTCACAGAATCCCAAACCCATATCTCAGGCACTGACTGCCTTCCTCCAGTATATGTCCTGGTCATGGAGTGCAGAGCACTGACGTCATCAAACTGGAAAAGGGAAGAGCGAGACCAGCAGTGTCAGCTGCTGTCAAAGAAGCCGAGACCATCGGAGATGGCATCTGTGAAGAGGCTGGTAAGTACAGATATCAGAAAAGAGATAGAGAGTTAATCCTCAATGGATGAGAAAGCCACACAGGAAGCAGGTCAATTCTTAAGAAATTGCTTCAGGGAACAAACAATGGTGAGATTCTAAAACCACACGGATTCTTCTCTCATGGTGGCATAGGATACAGTTAATGGTGACAGGAATTGTATTCACACTGAACATATGAGTATCTGTGGTTACGAGGAGGCTATTTCTCACTTTAAGTCCCTTGAGCAACCTTTTAAGAAACATTAACAAAACAGCACAAGTTCCTAACATCAATTGAGATGTGCGTCAACCTGTTTTGATCTGTATAAAGTTTTTATTATTTTTTTCCTCATGTAAAATTTGCCACTATTTGGCATTTGGGGTGTTTTTTGTTTGTTTTATTTATTTTTTTTTTGAGGTAGGGTCTCACTCTAGTCCAGGCTGATCTGGAATTCACTATGTAGTCTCAGGCTGGCCTTGAACTTACAATGATCCTCTTACTTAGGCCTCCTGAGTGCTGGGAATAAAAGCTTGCACCATCGCACCCAGCTTTCCTATTTGGCATTTTGATAGTAGAGGAGTTTAAGGGAGAATAGGGTGGGTTTTATAGATATTGCTTTAAAGAAGAAAGTTTCTTAAATTCAAGCAATCTAAAGATATACTAAATCTCACATCATTTATCTTGAGTATTTTGTGAGACAAATCCTCCCTCTATAGCTCCCAATGGTCTGCAGCTCACTGAGTACCTCAAACTTGATTAAATCTCAGAGAAATCCTCCTGTCTCAGCCTCTCAGGTACTGGGGTGATAGACTTGGCTTCTTTCTTTCTTTCTTTCTTTCTTTCTTTCTTTCTTTCTTTCTCTCTCTCTCTTTCTTCCTTCCTTCCTTCCTTTCCTTCTTTTTTTTTTTTTTGTTTTTTGAGGTAGGGTTTCACTCTAGCCCAGACTGACCTGGAATTCACTCTGTAGTCTCATGGTGGCCTCAAACTCATAGTGATCTTCCTAACTCTGCCTCCTGAGTGCTGGGATTAAAGGTGTGCATCACCATGACTTGGCTCACAGACTGTAAATTCTGAAACTCCATTCTTTAAATGCAGAAGACCCCATGCCACATGAATTTGCATTGATGTATGACCCTCCCCTTTAGTTATATCAGTCACAACTTTGCTTCACTACTAATCATTTTATTTAATTTGGATATTTGTTAGAATTTATCTGCGTCATCACCAATGCACAATAAATTTTTTTCTTCCCTATTCTTTTAAGGGCCTCAATACTTGCCCTGAGATTTGTAAATGTTTATGGTCAAGGACACAGTGTCCTTCTTTTGCTGACATAGATCCAAACATGATAATAGATGCCGATGCCGATGTGGAAACCTGCTTCCTTCAGTGGCCAAGCAGCCCGAGACAGGATTACATTGAGGTACTTTGCAATCACATTCGAAAACTAGGGAATTTTCAATGAATCAATAGTAACGCATGGCCTGTTCAAAACAACGACGAAACCAAAATAATACAGGTTTGTTTACTCTTTTAAAATTTATTGATTTATTAATAGAGAGGATGGGAGCACCAGGGTCTCCTGTCACAAAATGAACTCTAAATGCACATGCTCCTTTGTGTATCTGGATTTTGAGGTTACTGGAAACGGACCCAGGCCATGAAACTTTGCAAGCAAACACTTTTAACTACTAGGCCATCTCTCCAGCCCAAAACAGGTATCTTTATGGAATCCAAATATCTTGCTTTTATTTCTAGTAGACACATTGTGACACATTAAACATCATTAATACTAAGCCAGGTTTTTGGTCCCCATTTTACTATAATTTACAAATATTTAACATCTTTATGTCTAATATACTTCTCATCTTCATAAAGTTCTGTTAGATAATGAAGGAAGAAGTAATCATTTGTGCTATATTCAAGGCATAAATTTGTACATTCTATGAGCTGTAAGAATGTTGGGTTTCAGCTCACATTGTACATACAGCCCATTCTTCCTTTTCTCACTCAGTACCCCTAGGTTCAAAGAGCAAGAACTAATCGGATGGAAGCCATTGATGTAGCTATCGGGATCATCTTGTTATCCCAGACTGTAGCTGGAGTTCTGGGCAATTTTGTCCTCATCTACCATTATCTGATGCTTTACTTCACAGGATGCTGTGGGAAGCAAACAGACTTGATTCTCCAGCACTTGACTATAGCCAACTTCTTGACTCTTCTGTCTAGAGGAGTGCCCCAGACAATGGCAGCTTTTGGGTTTCAAGATTTCCTCGAAGATTGGGGCTGCAAAGTTCTTTTCTATCTCCACAGAGTGAGCAGAGGTGTGTCAGTCAGCAGTGCCTGCCTCCTCAGTGTCTTCCAGGCCATGACCATTAGCCCCAGGGACTCTATTTGGGCACTATTTAAGGCCAAAGCTCATAGATACATTGATTCCTCCATATACCTCAGTTGGATCCTGTACCTCATTGGATATACAGGTATTCTAAAGAACATGACTGGAAACAGAAGCAACAGAAACGCAACCGGGCTAAAAGTTTATGGATACTGTTCTTCCTTTCAGCTTGGCAATACTGGTGACATACTGATGGCAGTGTTCATGTCATTCCCTGATGTTGTGTGCATGGGGCTCATGCTGTGGGCCAGCAGCTCCATTGTCCTCCTCCTGCACAGACACAAGCAGAGGATGCAGCACCTCCTCTGTCCCAGATCCTCCCCAGAGATCAGAGCTACCATAACCGTCCTTCTCCTGGTGAGCACCTTTGTCTCCTTTTACACACTTTCTTGTGCCTTTCAAGTTTCTTTGGTTTGCATATACAATCCAAGCTTGTTCCTACAAAATATGGCTATAATAGTTGCTGGGTTTTTCCCAACTGTCAGCCCCTTTCTGCTTCTGAACCATGACATCAGTTCATACAGCCTCCGTTTTATGTGGGTAAGAAACAGAAACACCCCCTAGTCACTAGAAGAACTTGTAAGTTTTATGGTGTTGTAAATGTTCTGTAGTCTACTCAACTCCATGTACTTTAAGGCATTGATTAAAGTTCCCATCCTCTATGCTAATGGAATACACACATGAGTACACACATTTTATAGTTTGGGATAATATTTTTATGTCAGTGTTTGCACATATCAAATTTTTTTATGCTCTTGAATAATATTTTAATTCTGATTTGAATTTTTATATTTTGAAACAATGTTGATTAAAAAAGGGATCCTCTGTGTTACCATAAAATATACATTATATTTTAATAACTGTTAAAAATCTAAAGAACATTTTTATATACCTACGTCAGTGTTTATAATTTACTTATTTTTCTTGAAAAAATATTGTATAGCAAAGTCCTTGGAAGTGGAATATTCCAATGGAGGGAGGCTTTAGGATGGTCAACAAATCTGAGACAGGTGACAGGGCAGTCCTATAGCATTGGATAAAGGGAGATTCTCTGATGAGCCCAGCTCCCTGTACGGTGTGTGTAGCGTGCTCCAAGGATGCACCTTTCATAAGTGATCACCTATATCAAGGTGGGCTTTTCCATGTTCCTGTATGTAATCCCTCATCCTGCACTGTAACCCCAATAAATAAACTCATTGCTTCACCAAAAATGGTTTTATCACAATAATGCACTGGTGTGTCCACTGTATCCTATGAGGAATGAATAGATATGTGCTCATGTCTCCCTAGGATTAACAAAGGAGTAATCTTTTATTAACATACAGGACATTCTTATTAAAAAATTTACCAAAAAGCATGCACTCTTTGTGACACTTGTTCTGTTTTCTTATTGTATTTGTACCAAATTCTTTAGTGTGATTCATTTTGCAACATGGCATTAATCTTCTTCAGGAACTTTAAATATTTAGCGTAATTTTTATATAACTTAAGGCACTACTGGATGAGCTTCCTGCAGTCAAGCACTTCTCTGCATGCAGCTCTCATTTAAAAACAAGAGAACCCGAATGCCATCAATCAGCATCGAGCGAACCTTCAAGGTCCGGAATGGTATCCAGCCCCCAGATGAGAGTTAGTGCAGTGCTGGAAGGCACTGCACAAGCTGCCAGGGAAAGATGATCAATGACACTGGAGTAAACAGAGACCACTGGCATGAAACACAGACTGCAGCCATGAGTAGGCTGACCATACCTCCTACTGGGAGAGAACAGCGAACCAAGAAAGGAGCACTGGAGGCCTGGGGGAGATAATCAACAGCTTTTAAATTTGGCCAAATATTCCACTTAGGGAGGGGGAGCCCTTGACTGGAACTGGGGATTACAGGTGATAGGCACTGGATCCCGTACTCTTGGGCTCACAAGAAAAGATGCACTATGGGAGCAATTGACAGGGAGGCTACTAAAAATAGAATCTTGGCAATCTAGAATTGTATATATTTGTTAACCTAGACTGATCTCACTCTCCGATGGAGATTGTGTTTGTATTTTTCAGGACGCAGCGAGAGAGCTGTGGCCCATCTAATCCTACTGAAAGACCCCCCCAAGGCCTCTCTCAGGAGAGCATACCCCAAAACTCCAATAACCACACCAGCAGATGTAAAAGCAAGAGGATTTTATTCTTTAGCTGCGCAGTCGGGCTCCACAAGCAGGCAGATGAATGTCCAGGCAAGATGGAGCCCCGAAGAACAAAGGAGCAGGGTATTTATAGACAGAAGCTATCTAATTATAATACAGCTCAGGTCACAGGGTGTGTGGTATTTTTATTGGCTCCTTTCCTGTATCTGTATGCCTCTTGATTGGTTACTTCCTTGGAGCCACATCCCAGGGCCAGCCCACATTCCAGGACAGCCATATGCTTTCTTATATGGT
>PVHP010050792.1:0-11684 GCA_004024765.1 Zapus hudsonius
CAATGCATGAGGGGTGACCTAGTTGTAGAAGTATCCTTAGGAATCAAATAGAATATATACCTGTCTTTCAAAACATTAAATGTCTGTTGTTTGCAAGAGTAGGTTAAAACATTGTTATGTTTGATGCATTTCACTCTTCAAGTCACCACAAGCACAGTTGCTACCTTTTGGTACCAATTTGCCTGTCTGCATTTGGAAGGCAACACACTGAGAGCTGCATGCCACTGTACAACTGAAGCCATAATCGTGTGTGTAGATAGCATGAGTATACATGTATTTATTTTATGTGACATTGTGATATGACATTGTCATCTACAAAGTTCATTCTTGAGAACTGTACCTCTTAAAAATCACAAAAAAATCTCATAATGTTTTAAGTACTTGCAATTTTGTGTTAGGCTGCATTCATAGCTATCCTACACCACGTGTAGTCCATGGGTCATGGGTTGGACCCACCTGGCCTATAGCAATCTAGGGATTTTCCAGCTTAAAGTTTTGAACTATTCCATATTCCTCTGGTAAACCAGTTCCAAAGGCCTATGAACCACCTGGTCAGGTTTATCACAGCAAGTGCCCCATTCCTTAGTTCCAAGTTTCTATATTAGTTACTTTTCTTATATGGTGATGAAATACCTGACAAAAGTAACTTAAAGAAGAAAAGGTTTATTTTGGCTCACAGTTTGAGGGTACAGTCCATCATGGTAGGGAAGTACAGGAGTGGATCATATCACCTCTGCAGTCAGGAAGCAGACAGAGATGAACTCAATGTTCAGCTCACTTTTTCTTTCCTATTAAGTCCAGAACCCGAGCCCATCAGTGGTACTACCTACATTTAGTGTGGGTCTTTTCTTTGCAGTTACACCTTTATGGAAATATTCTCACAGACATACCCAGAGGCTTGGTTCCATGATGATTCTACATTGAATCAATTTGACAATGAATATTAGCCATCCCAAAAGGTAATATTCTAACTACATTTCATCTCTGAACTCATGCCAAAGCTTGGATAAAACTCAGTTGTAGGACTCTTCTTGCTACCAATCCTGAGTCCATGCACACACACACACTGCAGAACTACTTGCTGAGGGTGGAGGGAATAAGGAATTGATAGTAGAGTAAAGTACATGCTATGGTCATGTAACTAGTTATGGAAACAAAGATTATAATGTCAAAAGTTTCTGTTCTGTTTTGTTAAAAATATATTTGCGCGTATGCGCACTATAGTAAGTGGATATCTATGTTTTATTTTCTCCCCTATTCTTTTACCATGTGATATGATATCAACTGAGATATCAGCAGTTAAATGTTGTTAAATGTATTATCATGTTTATGTTTTGGAATCGTATAAAGGCTAAGCATTCATCGGGTAACTTTGTCATTTATTCTGGGAGAAAAATGGTGTATTACTGAGTGTATGTGGGATAGTAATGTCATGCTAGACAGACATTGTTATTGTCTTCATTTGGAAATTGAGCAGGACATAAGGAGATGTGGGTGGTGTCAGGTTCACAGGAGGTGGTTCAACTTGACAATATCTGAAGCCAACTGAGAGACATTCCCTTGGGAGGGTCTAAGAGCATCACTGAAGGGGAAGACTATACCCCAGAGTTGGCACCATCTTCCAGCTGATGACCCAGGCATAAATAAATAAGTCTGAGGAAATGTTAGTGCTGTTGGTTTGCCTTTGTTTTTGATGATGATGAGTGCTTCTGTCTTTTGTGGCTGTCATCATCTTTCACTGATGTCAGACTTCAGCTTCCATTGTGGTCTAAAGACCAGTGAGTGACTCCAGTGATCTTCCTTCAGACTGGGACAACCAAAGCATCCAGCCTCATGAACTGAGCAGCTCCCCAGTTCTCAGTCTCTCTGAACTCCATTGTTGGACTACTCAGACCCTACAAGCTGTAAACCGTTCTAATGCTTTCATAGTATAGATGCATTATGTTGGTTCTCCTTCCCTATCAAACTCTAATACATCTTTGAAGCTTGACTGGTGTCATTTTTGCTAACAAGTAAAAATATGAACCAACTGAAAAAGAGTTAGAGATCCCTTCTTAGATCTAAGACAGAAGTGAGGTCACAGAGTAAACTGTTTTCTCTTGAAATGAAGAGACCAACAGGAAATTACAGAAAAATCACAATTTGTCAGGGCAGAAACCTCAGTGGGATCTAGTCCTAGGGTGGAGAGCCATCATTGCAGACGAAGAGCTCCCAGAGGCTCAATGTGGACCAGGATGAAAGAGAAAACTCCAGGGACTAGCTCACTGGGGTCTCCATACCTTGTCAATTTTATTTACCAGATTTTGACCAGTTCCCAAAGTGAATATTAGAGACAATCAATCCATCCTGTTCTGTTAGAAGAAGGGGAAAAGGAACCCTTTTTAAATATACTAGAACATTCTGTTCTTACAAATGTCTGCCCTCAAGAGAAATGATTTAGCTGAATTCCAATGTTCTGGAATTTATTAAAGCCTAATTGACCTGAGAGAGGAAAACACCTAGCCCAAGTCCACTCTAATTATCCTATACCACTTGGCAGGGGGCAGAGGAGGAAGAGACATTTCTCTCCTATCTCTTCTCTTTTTTCTATCCTCTCATCTCCTCTTCTCCTCTCTCGGGTGGCTCTGGGAATTGAACCCATAACCGTGTGGATACTAGGTAAGTGCTGTGTTATTGTGAAATGTCCTCTGGGTATGACACAGCCATTGCCTTCAGGAATGTTCAGCAGTTGTGATTACCCACAAAAGATGTACATAAAATTGGGCACATTAACATTCTGTCATGGAGGGGAGAGGGGCTCATGAGGCCCCTCCTCTACCTGTGGATTTATGGGCAGTTGATGGTTGCTGGGCGGGTGGGTACACAAGGCCCCACTGCTCCTTAAGAATATGTACGCAGTGAGTTAGCAGTTACTGGAAGAGAAATATTGTCTTCAGTGGTATAGCTGCCTATACATTACACATGTTACTATAACTAATCTCAATTAAACTCATTGGTTCTCTAAGTTACAGTTGCATGGAATCATTTCTTGGTTTCTGTCATTGGTGCCCTGTCTGGGATGAGTAGATGGTTATTCATGTCTCCTCAGAAAAAGCTAACACAACACTTGTTGCCCAAACATGGACATGACAGAACCAAATATGAATTTGGAAGGAGCACTTGTATTGTCTTTGCTGTGGATGAGACACGTAGTTAAAGCTAAGGTATCTGAGGATGGAGTAGTCATGAGGGAAATCCCACCATGGCCATCCTTCCCCACCTGGTATGGAGTGGCATGTTGTCCTTGCTCTGCACAAAAAGACATGCACTGAGGCTGCTTTGTCTAATGATAGAACATCTATGAAGAGAATTCCAGGGTGACCATCTTCCTCTATGGGATATAAGTGGTTCCCTTCCTTGATGAATGGGGTCTGCCACATCAGTATGGGATTTCTTCCCAAATAGCTGATGCATGAGAGAATATATTACAATTCCTGTAACTAGCATATATGGGATGGAATAGTAGTTATCTTCTTGTTACTGGGATAAAGCACCTGACCAAAAGCAGCTGATGGGAGGAAAGTTGTTTATTTTGGTTTATAACCTCGAGGGGAAGCTTCATGATGGCAGGGGAAAGATGGTGGAGCAGAGGCTGGACATCACCTCTGCCATAGCAGGTAGCAAACAGTATCAGCAGAGTGAGCTGATTCTAGCAAAGGGGAGCTGGCTATAATACACTTAAGCTTGTCCCTAAAACACACCTTCTTCAGGAAGGCTCCATCTCCAAAATTGCCATCAGTTGTGGACTGAGCATTCAGAACACGTGAGTTTATGGGGGACATCTGATTCCAACCATGACAGAGGGGATTGTGAGCAGGCTGCGACATCAATTGCTGAGCTGTCTGCTCAGAAAGAAGTTGACCATATAATGACAGAGGAAAAGAAAGATATGTGGAGGCTATCCTTCACAACAGTTTCTGATTTAGCAGGAAAGGTGAAAAAATAAAACCAAAAAAATAAAATGGAGGTGGTAACTTGCCATTTCTTATGTGTGTGGAGGGGTAGTGGGAGACATGAGGAAAGAGAATATAAATTAGATCTCATGTTAAATAGCCACTCTTGGAATTTCAAAACTTGGAATCCATGGAAAGAATTGGACAATGAGCTGGGAAATAGAAGTTCTTGAACACACCCCTTATGTCTGACCTTGATACAGGAAAGGGAAACCCATGGAGCAGAGCATGCAGATGAGTGCCTTAATAATGGTTCATTCAGTAAGGAAACTATGATAATAAGAAAATAGTCTTTTTTTGAATGGCTTGACTTTTAAACAAGACCCAAATAATCCTCTCAAACTTGGCTTGTGAGGCTGTGGGATCATACTGAGAAGCAAAAAATTTAGTCTGTAATTATCCAAATCTCCTTGAAACAAAGTATGTATAATCTAAGGCAATATGAGGGAATCCAGTTCCTGATGGACTAGCTCACAGGACACTTGGCTATTCCTGGGTAAGGTCTCTGGGAATGGGAGAACATGTTTGATGTCCTTCATTGGGCCAGAACTGTATTTAATTGAGAGTTAACACAAGTTGCTTCAGCAGAGACCTTGGGCCTGGCATGGGACATTAGTGGTTTCACTGAGCATGGTGGTAAGGACATAATCTTTATGAAGTAGCAGAGACTCTGGCAGGCCTGAATGATTTAGATAGGCATGCATGTTGAGTTTTTAAAAATATTTTTATTTATTTATTTGCAACCAGAAGGAAGAGATATAGAGAGACAGAGAGAATAGGTATGCCAGGGTCCCCAGCCACTGCAAACAAATTCCAGATGCATGTACCATTTTGTGCATCTGGCTTTACATGATACTAGGGAATCAGACATAGGTTGTTAGGCTTTTCAGGCAAGCACCTTAACCACTGACTAATCTCTGTAGCTTCTATATTGAGTTTTTAAAGTACTGAAGCAATCAAGAGAGAATGTGATGAGTAATCAGACAAAATGGGCCAGCCTGGGCCCCATCTGATAGTAAATGTGACAGAATTTGTGCTGAGCTAGAATTCCAAAGGAAAACATTGACAAATACCAAATTATGTGTTTGTGAGTCAGTGGAAGGCTTTAAAGCTTGACCAAAAGTTTAACAAAGGTATAAGTGATAGAACAGTACAGTTGAACAGATTAAACTTACCCTAGGGGTGGACAGCTAACCTCTTGACATAACCTATATACATTTCCCTGCTATGAGAAAATGTACTGGGGATGGAAATTATTCACCTAACCTCAGGAACTCAGCAATTAGGTGTGGCTAATGTAAAGCAAACAGTGAGCTGTAGCTCAAGCCCAGAGACTGTCAGGGACCCTGTGGGGATAGGCAGGAATGTGGCTACACTCTTTTTGGCTCTAGACCTATCAGATCAATGAAAGCCAGCTTTGACACACAACTGAATCTGTTGGAGGTGAAGAGGTTACATGGCAGCTCTCTGGCAGCATCCCAGATTAAAAAGGCAGGATGGTTCATGAATGACTGGATTGTAGGGGGCTCACTATCGGTAGTGCCTCACATTCATGCTGCTGTTCTCAATACAAAAGCCATAGAATCTTCTCATGCTGGATCAGGCCTTGGTGACATTTTCCTTTCAAACTCCCTTAGTCTTTGACTCCTGAGATCAATTGGCACTTGCTTGGAATGGTGGGTGGTGGATCTTCAGTGATCCTGCCTACCCTTGGCAAAAAAAGTTTCATTTCATAGATGACATAATGCTAACCTCTTGACCACTCAATTATAGAACTAGCAAAACATCTGGTTGACAAAGCTAGCACACCAAAAGGAGTGAGGATGGGGAATCAGTTCACACAAGGTACAAGGGACGGATACACCTGTGAAGTTCTTGGAAATTTAGTGGTCAGATACGCCCCAGACAGCACACAACAAAGTGAGTGAGGAAAATCCTCAATAGCCTTTGCCTATAGAAGTAACAAATTAAACTCATTGGCTCACCAAGCTACATATGGGTAAAAAATAATTTCGTTCTCACCAAGCTATATATGGGTAGAATAATTTCTTTCTGCCATTGGTGCCCTGTTTTGGGGTGAGTGGATTTTTTGTTCAGGTCCCTTCAGAGAAGTGTCATGCAGCAACCATTGACCCACAGCAAGACAGCCAGTCTAGAAGAGCCAGGCCCACCAGAAAACTGGGACCTACTCATGGGATTATCGAATCTTCCTGCCCAACCTTTCAAGCACGTTACTAAAGGTTAAGTTAGGGACAGCAGTCTTTCACCAGACACATTAAACTTGACTACCAAGAAAAACATTACTGGACATACTAAAAGGCAACAAATCAAAACACCACAGTTTAAAATACAGAGTAGAAGAACCAGAGTCAGATATGGGGGGGGGATGTTGGAATGATCAGACCAAGAATTTAAAACAAATGTAAGCAGAGACTTGGAAATTCTAAGACTGAAGGGTGGGGAGTGTATATAGTATGTCTGAAGAAGAAGAAGAAGAAGAAGAAGAGAGAGAGAGAGAGAGAGAGAGAGAGAGAGAGAGAGAATGAAGTTATTTAAAAAAGAGTTTGGGGATGGAGCTTAGTGGCAGAGCACTTGTACAGTATATACAATTCCCAAAATGACAGAAAAAGAAAAAAAAATAACAAGCCAAACTATCACCAAAAATCATAAAGAAGAATGAAAAAAGAAATACCAGAGATCAAAAGCACTATTAGCAGAAATGAAGATGTTTTTCATGGGCTTATATGGCTTAGGAAAGAAGCTCTGTACTTGAAATCATCTCAGTTGAACATTCCAAAATTGGAAATCAAAGTCAAAAGACTGAAATAAAACAGACTATCCGAAATATGTAGGACAACTACAAAAGGAATAAATACACATAACAGTGGTGCCAGAGGAGAAGACAGAGTTAAGAAACAGAAGAAACATACGGACCAGTGATGACTAAATTGTAATTAATGTCAGACTCCAGGATGCTCAAGGAACACAGAGCTAGGACAAGCTGCCCCAAACTCCACACAGTGTAACATTTTCCGATGTAGAAGAAAAATTTGAAAGTCCTTTGAGGGACAGAAGAGATGCCTCAATGGTCAAGGTACTTGCTTGCAAAGCCTGATGAACAGGGTTGGATTCATCAGTATCCATCTAAAAAACCAGATGCCCAAAGTGGAGCATGTGTCTGGAGTTTGTTGGCAGTAGCAGGAAGTCCTGGTGCACCCATATCATTCTCTCTGTTTCTTTCACTCTCAAATAAATAAGTAAATAAATAAAAATATTTTTAAAAAATTATGTTGAGCTGACTGCTAGCTAGATGGCAAGGAGATCAGAGCCTTCACTCACACACAAAAAATCATGAAGTAAACTCTCCATAGACGAAAATAGCTCTGGCTGCGGTGAAATCAAAGGTGATGGACGAAGTGAAGGGTATAGGAAGCATTCTGCTCATGTATCCCTATTCCCTTGTTCAGTGCAGCCCAGCAACCAAGTCTCTCAATTGCTCTCTTCCTCTGGTATGAGAGGACATCTCAGACCCCAGCTGTCTTTGCTTGGGATATCCCAACATCCCTAGTTACCACCAGAGAGGTCTTCTCCAATCTTCACTGCCATGGACCTCTGCTGTGGGACTGCTCTGCAGCCAGTGCCAACAAGTGCTTTCTCTTATCTGGATTTGAAGTTGCTACCCTCCTCACAGTTACAGTGAGTTTATACACACCTATATTTCAGAACCAATGCCCCTTGTGAAGTTCGCACCCAATATGCCTCTTCTGGTGTCTGCTGATACTGTTATAAGTGTGCCATGGAAATGGTCTGATTACAACTGTGTGTGTAACCTCGTGGGATTGGTGCCCACTGCAGCTGCAATGCATGTCCATGGGACTGGGCCACCCACCACAGCTGTGCCTGCCTTATCCACTAGGCCTAGCTACTGCTTTTCACAGCACATGGGCTCATACACCCACTGGACCAGGAGGCTCTTGTAGCCCTATGTGTGCCCAAGCACTGTTAGACCAAGCTTTTGTGTGCACCTCTGAGGTGGTCCCCATGTACTCAGCACAAGCATTTTTGCACACACTTAGAGATCCCAGTTTGAATTCAGAGTTCTCACATCCCTCCCTCAGTTGGTACCTCTGCATCATGGGAGAAAGGCTTTTCCTACCCAGACCAGCTTCTGAAGTTTGGAAACAGAGACTGTGAAGAAAATAAGATAGATCTACAAGAAATGTGGGAAATTGGGAAATTATACAATCAAAGAATATAGACGAGTCCAGAAAAAATGAGAACCTACAAATCCCTGGACAAAGAATAGAAAGTAATTTTTTTTTCAGGGAATCTCAGTGAACTAGGAAAAAACCAAATGATGCAAAAAGATATGGAAACAAATCTAGAAGTTTACCAGAAAGAAAAACCCAAATGAGCAGAAATTCAGGCCCTGAAGTATGTAATTAAAAAAAAATACAGTGATCTTCAACAAAAGAATAATTCAGGCCAGAGTAAGTGAATTTTAAAATTTTGGGTCTAACTATACATACAGAATGAGAAAAACGTAAGGAAGAAGAAATTAAAAAAAAAAAAAGCAAAGAAAGCTTAGCTATTCATTATGGACATTGAGGAAGAAGAGAGAGAGAACGTAAGAAACAACAGTTAAAAATTCCTCAAAACTTTGGAGAGAAATCAGCAAGCATGTTGGTAAATCGAAAATCTCAAATAGGATTATGTAAAGAAGGTGACCCTGAGACCCATGCCATCAGATTGTCAGAACATGGGATTATCTGACTACAGCAAGAGAAAGTGACATACCACATAGACGGGATGACTTCCATAAGACCATCAGTGGATTTCTCAGGCTGGAAGAGAGTGGCTCAAAGAAGCCAGGCATGGTGATATGCAGCTGTAATCTGGTAGTCTGGAGGCAAGAGTCTTGCAAGCTGGAGGAGAGCTTGGACAATATAGCAAAACTTCTCAAAGAATAAAACAGCAGGCTGGAGAGATTGCTCACTGGTTAAAGGAGCTTGCTTTGTAAAGCCTGACATCCTGGGTTTGTTTCCTCAGTACCCCCATAAAGCCAGATGGACAAAGTAATGCATGCATCTGGAGTTCGTATGCAGTGGCAGGAGGCCCTGACACACGCATATTCTCTCTCGCTTTGCAAATAAATAAATTAATTAAATGAAATTAAAAATGAAAAATTTGAAAACTTCACAAAATTTGCCAACTAGGATCTCTGCTTTAGGTAAAATTCTACTTTAAAAATGAAAGCAAGGATTTTTGACAAAGGACCCCTAAGCTTGCAACATTAAAGCAGCCTTATTACTCACCCACCACGACTCAGGGAACTGAGCAGAAGAGGGGGCGGAAAGATTGTGAGAGCCGTGGTGGGGGAGACTGTCCGGAGGCATGGCACCCCTCAGTAACAACACACTTGGGCCAGGAAGACCGGGCTGAGTACTAGGATATCCAGGATCCCCTGCCACAAGGACTAATACAGACAACCCACGGAGGAGGATATCCAACTGATCAGGGATGGGGAGGGGGGGAATTGGGGAATTCGGGATAACAATGCATTGTTTGCCCACTAAATAATGTAACTCATTATGGACAATAAATATATATTTAAAAAAAATGAAAGCTTTTCCCAGACAAACAAAAGCAGAAGAGCACTGTCATTACTAGACCTGCCCCACAAGTAACACTTCACAGGAGTTCTTCAAACAGAAACAGAACAGGGTGACACACCAGCATACCTACAAATCTAAATCTCACAAGACTCGGCTAATACAGAGTAATCCAGCCTTGCAGGATTAATTAAGAGAGCTGGTTGTAAAATGACAAAATATAACAAGTGTTGGCAATGGTAGTGCATATATCTGACATAACAAAAAAGGAGAGAAAACTGAATCATATGCAATACATATAAAACCAGAAAAAGCAAAATAAGAGTGGAAATTATAGTAGGAGAAAAGAATAAGAGCTGAGAGCAGAAAGCAATCACAAATATGATAGATATACTCCAACTATACTCAGAATCACTTTGCGTGTCAATGGTTTAAATATCTATTAAAAGACAGAGATTATCAGACTGTCAGAAAGCAAAACCCAGCTACATGTTGAATACAAAAAAACCATTTGTGCATTTATGTCTACATACATTTGAGTATAGATCAAAAGTATATGGATGGAGATAGATATACTATCTAAGTCAATCAAAAGAAAGTGGAATTGGGCCATAGCTCAGCGGGCAGATACTTGTCTGGAATGTACATAGTTCTACGTTTGATGCCCAGCACTGCATAAACGTAGATATGGTGGTTCATGCCTGTGATTAATGTCAAGGTCATCCTCAGCTATATAGTGAATATTAGGAGGCCAACCTGTGCTACATGACACCTTGTCTCAAAAAAAAAAAAAAAAGGATAAGGAAGCTCCATGACATAAGAGTGATGAATATTATCAAGGACAAAGAGTTATTGTATCTAATGATAAAGGGACAGTTCTCCAAGAAAATGTAATTATGAATGCATATGCATATTAACAACAGATATCAAAGTATATGATGCAAAAACTGGTTGAATTTCAAGGAGAAAACAGATGAGTACACTTTGCAGCTGAAAACTTCAACATCTCTATGAGAAATGCAGAGAGCTATCAGGCAAAAGTCAAGTGGGTAGGATGGATATCCAAATAGCAATTAACTCACACACGGGGAATATGCATTCTTGTTAGGCTCCCATAGAATATTCACTATGATGAAACACATTCTGAGACATAAAACCCACATTAAATATTTAACATATGAAAATTATTGTTGTAGTCAGCTTTGTAGTTGCTGCTCAGAAAGAACTCAAACAAAAGCAGCTTGTGGAGTAATGGGTTTATTAGGCTTATGGACTCGAGGGGAGACTCCATCCTGGCAGGGAAAATGATGGCATGAGCAGAGGGGTGGACATCACCTCTGCCACAGCACTGCAAACAGTGGCAGGAAGGTGTGCCAAACACTGGCAAGGGGAAGCTGGTTTATAACCCCCATAAGCCTGCCCCCAACAACACAGCTCTAGCGAGGTTTTAATTCCCGAACTGCCATCAGCTGAGCATTGATCACTGAGAACACATTCATTTGTTTGTGGGGGACACCTGGATCAAACCATGACAATTATATAATATCTTTTCTTAGGCCACAACTCAACCTAGAAATAAATTACAAAATAGTATAGCTGGAAATTTTCTACGTATATGGAGATTTGACTGTATACACTTAAGTAGTGTATGAATTAAAAAATATATCTGGAGAATTTAAAAATATTTTGAACTAAATGAAAATAATAACACTGAACTCATGAGTTGCTGCAAAATCAATGCTGAGAGGGAAATTCAATAACACTAAATGAATGTATTAGAAAAGAAGGAAGATCTAGAATCAATAATCTCAGCTTTCACCTTAGGAAACTATAAAAAAAAAGTTAAGTCCAAATTAAGACCAAACTAAGTAGAAGAAATAAAACTGGTAACAGATCAATCTAACTAAAAACAGCAAATAAATACAGGAAATCAATACAATCAAAAGCTAGTTCTTTGAACAAATAAATAAAATTGATAAATCTCTGGCCAGGCTAAGAGAGGGGAAAATTACCAATATTAATAGTGAAAGAGAAGGCATCACTGCAGGTCCCATGGATATTCAAATAAAAGAATACTATG
>PVHP010050793.1:0-11679 GCA_004024765.1 Zapus hudsonius
TCTCCCCTTCCCCTCCCTCTCCTCTCCTTTGAAAAATTGCTGTGATCCTCAGTAGAGGCCAGAGAGGGACAATCACTCAGAAGAAGTGTCTAGAATGTTCCTGACCACCATATATAGGTAGATAATACTGCAGCAGCAGGAGTGAAGGCAGTCATAGATGTCACAGAGTCCCTTATAAGTGTCACTTAGTGTCTGTGAAAGCAGGGAGAAAGGTGTGTTCCAGATGACCCAGTGCATGCGCAGGTGTGGTCAACCTCAGGTGTCCTCTTTATTAACCTCGAGTCTCACTGGAGCCCAGAGCTGCTGAGTCAGCTAGTCTAGTTAGCCACACCCCCACCCCACCCCCGCAGTTCTGGAGAACTTGGGTGACTGCATGTACCTCCCTGGCCCCAAGGCAGATATTTGAAGGGCCAGTTCTGATACTGTGCATGGGCGAGGGCCATGTGCACTGGTGAGGGCAAGTATGATGGCTCCTGCCTCTAATCTTAGCATTTGGGAGGCAGACATGGCATCTTACCTCACTGTGAGTTTGAGGCCAGCATGGGACTAAACAATGAGTTCTAGGTCAGCCTGAAATAACATAAGACCCTACCTCGAAAAAGCAAACCAAAAAAAAGTACTTAGAACAATGACATCACTGAAAGAAATGCCCCAAGGAAATACTCTGTCCTGCTCAGCTGCAGAGGGCGTGTGGGGTCCCAGCATGTGCTTCCTGCACAGAGGGTAGGTAGTGTTTTCCAAAAACTTGTCACAGAAGGTGACTGAAAGCAGCTGCTTGGGACCACAGTTGCATGTATCAAGCATGTAGGTAGCTGCCGGTACACATCCAAGTTCATAACCATGCTGCTTAAAAATACTTCATCATCAAGTGCAGCCCGTCAAGAATTGGTCAAGAAAACATGAAAAGCAAATGAAAGTAATTTTTATTTGATATTGTTAATAAATTGTGTATAAAATAAATAAGCCTATTTTTTTTTTTTTGTTTTTTCGAGGTAGTGTCTCACTCTAGCCCAGGCTGGCCTGGAATTCACTATGTAGTCTCAGGGTGGCCTTGAACTCACGGTGATCCTCCTACCTCTGCCTCCCAAGTGCTGGGATTAAAGGCGTGCGCCACCACGCCCGGCCCGCTCTCATGATTTTTAAAAGCCATTCTCACAGTGTTGTTGATGTCTATATTTGCCCCCACTGGTTTGTGGGTTAAGTCTCAAGACTAAAGATGGGTTGCAATTTGATTCCCTAGGACTACCTGATGGCGTTGTCTCTCCAGCAAGAACAGCAGAGTCAAGAGATCAATTGGGAACAAATCCCAGAAGGAATCAGTGACCTGGAACTTGCAAAGAAGCTACAGGAGGAGGAGGACCGGCGGGCCTCTCTGTACTACCAGGAACAGGAGGAGGCGGCCCTGGTGACTTCTCCACAGGCCCAGGTGAGGGAGACCCAGCGAGGTGGCCGCTGCAGCAGTGAACTGGCTCTTTAGCTGGTTGAGCCCTGAAGTACATGGTGGTGGTGGTGGTGTTAACATGGTCCATGGTGAGGCCATCCTAGTGTATTTATGATTCAGTTACTGTGCAGAGGCTCTAATGGAGAGCGAGCAGAGACTGCAGATTCACATTTCCTGTGTGGACCTCTCCTTCCTGTTAGAAGACCTTGGCCAGAGTCCTTTGGCCTTCATATCGCCCCACACAGCCCCCTTTTCCCTGTCTAGAAAATAGAAATAATACTGGTAAGGAACAAATAATACTAGCACTTAACTCAGTTTCTATCATGTGCAAATAATTCTCACTTTTCTTGGTGAATGTTTTAAGCTCTGAAAAGGTTTGTCACATGTCTATCAGCATGTTAAATCATTCCACTAACTCAGAAGTCAGGACTGGTCCTTTCCAGGTAGGCCTACATAAAATCAAGATGCCAATAAATAAGTCCCCATTAAAGTAAGTATAAAATTTTTGCTCCTAAATCAAATCTTAACTATCCAAAGCCTAACAGTTAAATCCTATCATGTTATAATTAGCTTTTCACTCGGGATATTTTCTGATTTCACAAAAGACACTTATTTTACTCAGAGCTCTCGGGACTCTTCTCCTTTTAAGGTGCTTATTATGGTATTGAACGAAGTCTTGAAGAACTATAATAGTTTACCAAAAGTTGTTACTTTCTTTAGCATTCTTTTTAAAAAATATATATTTTATTTATTTGAGACAGAGAGAAAGAGGCAGATAGAGAGTGAGGACTATGGATGCCCCAGGGCTTCCTTCCACTGCAAACAAACTCAAGACGCATGCACCACTTTGTGCATCTGGCTTTAGGTGGATACTGGGGAATTGAACCTGGACCATCAGGCTTTGCAAGCAAGTGCCTTTAACCACTGAGCCATCTCTCCAGCCCTCTTTAACATTTCTTTCTTTCTTTTTTACATTTCTTAAACTTTAACATAAACATTTCTTAAATAAGAGGCTTACATGTGATTTGTGATTAGAAATTCCGTGTATTTGGCCAGGCATGTTGAATCACAGCTTTAAGCCTAACACTTGAGAGGCTGGGGTAGGAGGATTTCAGTGAGTTGGAGGCTTGTCTGAGCTACAGAGTTTCAGGTCAGCCTATACTATGGTGACACCCTGCCTCAAAATAAGAAAAAAGTTTAAAAACAAAAATAAAAGCTTCCGTGTATTTGGAATAATGCATACATTAATTTGATTTGTCTAGAGCAACATAGGAAATTACTTAGTCACCCTGTAGTAGTTACTTCTTTTTTTTTTTTAATATTTTTATTTTCAAGGAGAGAGGGAGAATCAGAGAGAGAATAGGCATGCCAGGGTTCCCGGCAAACGAACTCCAGATGCATGTGCCCCTGTTGTGCATCTGACTTTACGTGGGCACTGGGGAACCAAACTCAGTCGTTAGATTTTGCAGGCAAGTGCCTCAACCGCTGAGCCATCTCTCCAGCCCCGTTACTTCTCTCTTAATTGACCAAAGCAACTTAAGAGAAGAAAAGTTTATTTTAATAATGACAGTTTAGAAAGTACGGTCCATCATGGTGGTGGCTGGACAGGGGTCGGCCTGTGCTGGTGGGAGTTGATGGCACAACCCTTCCCATCCTTGCATCAGGAAGCCAGGCTGGGCTATAACCTAAGCCCCAGCCCCAGCCAGGCCCTACTCTCCAGTTCCCATAACCTCCCAAAGCAGCACCAGCAGCCGGGAACCAAGTGTTGAAGCACAAGAGCCTCGGAGGGATATTCCGCCCTGGGATATCCCAGCAACTTCCTTTTCCTCTGTGACCTTTGTCTCTCTTGTCTGTGGCCACCATACTACCTAGAAGTCACTCTCCAGTCTCTTATTTTATTGGGGGGTGGGGGGGTGAGGTAGGGTCTCGCTCTAGCCCAGGCTGACCTGGAATTCACCATGTAGTCTCACGGTGGCCTCCAACTCACTGCGCTCCTCCTATGTGTGCCTCCTGAGTGCTGGGACGAAAGCCTGGCCTTGCTGGTCTCCTCTGATCTCACAAGCTCAGCACGTCAGGCCTGAGTAGCTCTTGGATGGGGAATAGTTGGAGTCATTTCTTCCTGTGTTTTTCTTTTATAGCAGGGCCAGCCAGCACCAGCCTCTCCATCAAGTGGAAGACAGTCTGGAAACAGTGAACGTAAGCGAAAGGAACCCCGGGAAAAAGAGAAAGAAAAAGACAAAGAAAAGAACAGCTGTGTCATTTTGTAAGAAGTGTTGGATTGTGTGGGAGCCATTACTGGGAGGACCGAGGGAGAAACCACAGCAAGAGGGAGGTGCCCATCACCGCCATCTGTGCCTGATTCCCCAGGGGCTTTGCTAGGCTTTGCAGGGAGAGGGTGTTCTGTTACAATCAGACTTTTTCAAGGGATGGCACACTCCAGAGCTGCTGCAATGCTGTCATTCGTGGAAAGCTGCTCTGGCAGCCGAATCAGTCACAGCAAGCGCCGAGTCACAGTGACATTCGTAACTCACGTCAGTTAGTAAGCTGTGCATCTTCCGATGGATGGAGGTAACTGGTAACTGGTCGCGCCTAACTCCTTCTTGAAATGTAATTATTAGCACAATAGTTCTGAAACTTTCACACTGTGAAAGTATGTTCTAATCCATGAGAAGCCAGGGGTTTAATATAGGGACTTAAAAAACAAGAGGAAAAATACACACAAAAAAAGCAGGAATCGATCATCTTTTGTTGTGTGGGACTAGGCCGCCCGAGCAGCTCTCCCTCCCTTCAGGATGCACTCTAGATGTTTCCTTGAGAACCGATCATGGATGGAAAAACAGAGGTTCTCATTTCCTTTCCAGTAGCAAAAAATCACGTAACACTAATCCTTATAACCAATCCAATGAGATACTGACTTTGTAGTGTTGGAACATCTTGAGGAATTTTGAAGTCTCTGACAAGGTACCTGGGCACAGTTACTGTTTTTTTACAAAGTGGCAAGCTGGGCCTTGTAAACATGCCGTGCAGATATGGAAGAGCCGATCGTTCACTGTCTACCTTTTTCTAGAATTACCTGGAACCTTAAATTTTAGATCATGTTATTGCTAGAAAACTATACTTAATAAAACCAACAAAAAGCACATTTCTGAGAGAGGTGATCTCTGATCTAGAGAAAAGACATTAATAAAGCCTGAGTGTGAGAGCCTGGAGGGATTTATGTAAAAGCAATCCGATTTTTAACTTAAGAAAACCAAATAAACCTAAAACATCTTATAGTGTTTATAGGATTCAAAAAGAATATTTATTTAACTTTATTTTCCTGTGTTTCTAGATATAGTTTAGAAAAGTATCCTTCATACTCCTTTTCGTATGCTTTGTCTCTAAGGTTTGCTTTTGTCATTTTTGAAGACACTTTGTGCTGCAGACAGCTTACGGCTGCTCTGTAAGAACAGCACAAACCCAGCGTCCTGTGGGAGAGCATTTCTTGGGGTCTGGAAGGGACAAGGGACTACAAAACAATAAGCTATTGTTAGTAACTTTTCCATGACCCAAAACCAGTTACAGGATGAATCTGTGTATAAAAAGTAAAGTCTTATTTATGGGAGGAATTGCCCTAAGGGAAAAGCATTCAGAGCCAAGCTGTATCTTGGAAGAGATCCTTCTGTATTGCACGTCTGTTTATGTTACGTACTTTGTTATTCCTTCACATTACCTAGAGACACTGTTTGAGGTACAAAACTTGGATGTACAATATTTGGTGAGCTCCTGATTAGAACCTGGATATTTACCCACGTTGGTAAAGCAGAGAGACTGCAGAGCTTTGGGCTGGAGCAGGTTGACCTCAATCCGTTTACTCATGAGCTCACCATGGATTGAAGGAGAAAACTCAAACATCAACCTTTGCTTTTCCCAGAATAGCACATTAAAATTTATTGTAGAAAACAAAAACCTTGAGTAGTTTCAAAAAGTCTAGTGAGGCATATTTTTCCATAATTATATGCAAAATCTATTTATTTCCCTTAAAGAATATATGTATGAAATTATTCTTGTCATTTTTTTTACTGTCTTCTTAATTTGTTCCAAAGATAACACTGCCATGCTGTGTTCCCTCTAGAAGCAAAAAATCAGAGCCCTGGCTCCCAGCAGCCCACGGTGGAGTGCAATTCACTGTTTGTTAACTCATTCTTTCTATGTGATACTTCCAAGTCAGACTCAATTACATTCCTGTGCCGAGAGTAATGATACTTACCTTAATTACTGTGGGGGAATCAAATGTTTAATTCTATTAAACAATTTCTGACATCCTACTTCCTGTCCTTGAAAGCTATCAAGGATTTAAGAGCTATTGTGTCTTTTTCTTATATTTTCCTCAAAGTAACAAATATATTCAGGCATTTCATTGCTGAGGTACATGGTGGTATTTTAAGTGAGTCCCCCCCCATAATACCTCATAATACTCGAAATTGTTATAAAGATATTGCTAGCAGAAATTGGAATTTGGTCGGACATGGTGGCGCACACCTTTGATCCCAGCACTCAGGAGGCAGAGGTAAGAGGATCGCTGGGGGTTTGAGGCCAAACCTGAGACTCCATAGTGAATTCCAGGTCAGCCTGGGCCAGAGCGAGACCCTACCTCAAAAAAAAAATTGGCATTTGGACATCTTGGGGCTTACCCTCTTAGGCTGGGCTGTAGGCACATTTGGAGCAGTGTGCCCATCAGTGTCCAAGTGGGCAGAGGCGCAGGAGAAGGCTGGCTATGTCTTCCTTCCAGAGCACATTCCTTGAGGTTAACGACTTACGGTGGTTCCTCTTCACTCAGGAGCACTGAAGTTGTTTGACACTGTGTGTGTGTGTGTGTGTGTGTGTTTCTAAAGCAAATTTTCATGACTTCTGTGAGATTCTCAAAGCACTCTAAAACACTCCACTCCATTATACAGCCAACACTTTAAAAGCACACACACGTGCGTGCACGCACAGGGTCTGGGGTACCACCCATTGAGTTCAATCCCCCGGGGCCTCATTGGCTCTCTGCCAGCCCCCGGTGCTGAGGTCAAGCCATGTCAGGTTTGTATCTAAGTGAAGCAGAGATTTAAGTTTAGGATTCAGTCCTGGAATGATCTGATTTTGCCTCAGACTTCCTGCATTTGACTACTTAGCCTGTTTGTGTTGTGAATCCTTCCTCATTCTTGAAGAGCTTGGCTTGTCAGCTGACTGAAGCCAGCAGCTAGTATTCGGTGCTTACAGGGTCACTACAGGCCAGAGGCTCTTGGGAAGGAGGGTGGGGCTGGAACTGACCCCTCACACTTCTGTAGTGAGCACGTCCAGGAGAATTGTCCTCCTCACCGACATGTTTTGGTTCTTAGTCTTGCTATGTAGCCAGGCTGACCTGCAACGGACTCTTGGTAGCCCTGGCCTCCTCCAAAGCCAGAATCCTCCTGCCTCATCCTCCCAAGCACTGGGACCGCAGGCATTTCTCCACATGCCTGGCTTATTTAAATTTTCCTTAAAAAAAGCAAGCAGCAAATTGATTCCATTTAACTTAGCGTTCTTATTTATGGTACCAGTTACTTTTAAGCATGGTGGGACGCTTGGGTGTTTTTCCTACACACAGCCTTAGCCACGCAACTTAAAATGTAGTTGCAAAGTCAACGTTTGCTAGAAGAAGGAAGGGGCGTTACAGGTAGTCTTCAAGTTCTATTTTAAGGAATTGGACATGTGGACTTCTGGCTCATTTTGTGTCTGAAGACCTGACTTTTGCTCGACCTGTAATCCCAGCACTTGGAAGGCTGAGGCAGGGGACAGCCTGAGTGAGACAATAAGATCCTGTCTCCAACAAGACAGAAAAGCCTAGACTCATATTTTGCCACAGTTCACCCTGAATGCATGCAGGATGTCCCTTGCTCCCCACTGCTGTGCACTTCTGGATAAAGGCCATTGTTAAAGCACTGTTCCTTAAACCTCACAAACACTGCAATTCCCTGTTCTGGAATGGGCAAACATTTTCCCCCAGTGACTTAAATCAGTTTTGTTCATTGCCGTTAAAATTTATAGATTTCTAGCCAGGCGTGGTGGCACACACCTTTAATCCCAGCATTCGGGAGGCAGAGGTAGGAGGATCGCCGTGAGTTCGAGGCCAGCCTGAGACTATGGAGTGAATTCCAGGTCCGCCTGGGCTAGAGTGAGACCCTACCTGGAAAAAAAAAATTTATAGATTTCTCTTTCGAGTATGGCATCAATTCCCAAAACATATTTCGCCGTGGCTTTGATCTCTGGTAGACTATAGTGTCAACGTTAAGAGGGTTTGGGGAGTATAAAAAGCACTTTTACAATCTTTTTCTGATGTCTTTTGCAGTTCTAAACGTCTAGATTTTCTTTGCCTTTTCCTATGTGGAATAAGGTGCTGTCAGGTTACTAACACATACGTGGGTGGAATTACTTCAGATTTCCCACATGCTATCATTTTAGGATTATTGAAATTATTTTTGAACATTAGTGTGAAATTGTAATTTGATCCTGTGCAAGTAAATTCCTTTTAGAGGGTGACTGAAGACAGCAGAGAAACCCTGGACTTGCAGAGTTCTTGGGTTGTCTCATAAAGTAGCGTTTAATTATTACTGTTCAATAGTTCTGAAGCTATTAGGAAAATGATGAGTTAAGGTTATTATTCAATTGACACATTAACTACATTTAAAATTAAAGGCTTCCTGAACAAATTAAACTGCAAACGAAGGCAAATTTAGCTTTGAAGGCCTGTCTGACCTTGACTGACTCCTGCATGTCTACTTGACCCTGGCATTTGTGCGGTTAGAAAAGAGTTGTAACAAGTTCCTATGGACAGATATTTTTTTTTTTTACTTGTAGGATTCTAGCTTCTGATGTCTCTCTTCTGATCTCAAGAAAATTCAATTTGACAAACAGGGTAAAAATCTTCCTGTACTGCCTCAAGTTCAACTTTGTTCTGTCCTGAGAAAGAGGAGTGTGAGGCTCGTCCAGTAACACAGACTCTCCTGAGAAAGATGTTCAGATGCCGTGGCAGAAATTTTTTTAAAAATGAAAGGTCTAACCTTGGAACCAGGGGAGATTTAAAGAACAAAAGAGTGCATTGTTCTACAGTAAAACTTTCTATTTTTCCTGTATTGAAAGCGAAGACCTCCTCAGATCATTTAATAACGTGTCACTGGTAACTCTTGGCAATCTGTACCCGTGTGCTTTGAGGAGCCAGGGAGCCCTTCACTGAACAGGAGTGAGGTCTCACAAGGTGACCCTGGCCCCTTGGGTTACAAGTTAGAAACCTCAAATGGCCATTTCAGCTGACCAGTGGCATGTCAAAGGGGACTCTCGTTAAGACTGAGGTTGGCCTTTTAGCCTTTGCAGACAATGTCTGTTTTGTTCAGTCTTGGAATTGTTCTTCCCCATGGAATAGTTAAATGAAAGAGCCATTTCTTCAGGATACATAGCATCTTCACTTTTGTAACAGACTATATGAGATGCACACAGGAGCAGGACTGGAACCGGAAGCCAGCTCCTGTGCCTGCAGCTGGGCTGGGTGCTTAGGCAGAAACACAAGTGACTGCCGAAAAGTGTGTGTGTGTGTGTGTGTGCGCGCGCGCGCGTGCACACGTGTGTGATTTCTAATAACAGCAAAAAAGGGAAACAAACATGTTTTCTTTCTTACCCTGGTTTTGACCTAATTTTGCAATGACGTATAGCTCTCTTGTGCCAGGCGGAAACTGCCAATCGAAATGGCATCGTCAGAGAGATGTGTCTGAGTGCCTATTTTTTCCTCATCTTTTCCCTGCCTAAATATTCGTTCTGCTTCCGATAGCTCATTCTCGCTTTATGACCAGCTTTAAATGCAAGTAAATCATAACCGCCCTAGAGACTAATGTGAAAGAGTACCGAAATATATTGAGAAAAGACACTTCCACACATCTACCCATCGCAGGGCTGAACTGATTCCTATTGAGGTCAATTTATTGTCTTAAGTGCTAATTATGGAAAAGAACTCCGCTTGAAAGAGAGAATCTTGAAGTCTCACCTTCACTTCTCAAGACGTGTTGACTAGGTGGAAAGTGCAAGATAACTGACACTTCAGTATTATTCCGTTTCATTTCACAGTTGTTGTACTACGATGTAGTGTCGTCATCGATGTAGTGTCGTCATCGGATTGACATGTCGGATGTTTTGTCAATTCACTTAGAGCTGTAACCAGTGAATTACACCTGTAGTATTTTTTATTATAGATTATATTTTATTTCAATAAACTTTGATATTTAGACTGAACAGCCTCTCTGCAATATAAATGCATGTCTTTCAGCAGCTGTTTAGCAAGGCTGGGACAGTGGGAAGTTGACAATCACATTGACAGTCACTCTGGAACACTTAGGTTGTTGTTTGATAAAGATTTTCCCCACAGGAGACACTGCACTTAGAAATCAAACATTGTATTAGAGGAATTATATTAGCACTTTACATGAGGGAACAGTGAGGGGGGGAATTAAGATCATGGTATATTGTCTATATGTACGTAGGTTTTTAGTAGTTTTTAAAAAATATTTATTTGAGGGCTGGAGAGATGGCTCAGCGGTTAAGGCACTTGCCTCCAGTGCCTAAGGCCCTGGGTTCAATTCCCCAGGACCCACATAAGCCAGACCCAGGTGGTGGCCCTGGTTCTCTCTCTCTCTCTCTCTCTCTCTCTCTCTCTCTCTCTCTCTCTCTCTCTGCTTGAAAATGAATAAATAAAATATTTTTTAAAAATATTTTTTTGAGAAGGACATGCCAAGGCCTTTAGTCACTGCAAATGAACTCCAGACGCATGTGCCATTTTGGTACATGGGTTCTGGGGAATCGTAACCAGGTCCTTACACTTGGCAGGCAAGCACCTTAATGGCTGAGCCATCTTTTTTTTAAGGTCAAGGTCAGGATCATTACCTGCTACAAGATGAGTTGGAGACCAGCCTGGGATACATGAGACCATTTCTCAAAAGCACAAAAGTAGCACTTGATGTAACCTGACCTACTATGAGCTGTGTGCCTATCATGATTCTCCATTCTGGCTGCAGATGGGAGTTCTGGGAAGTTTAGGGGGATAAAAACCTCCCCTTAAGGCTGGAGAGATGGTTTAGTGGTTAAGGCACTTGGCTGTAAAGCCTAACAACCCCGAGTTCAAGTCTTCAGTACCCACGTGAAGCCAGATGCACAAAGTGACACATGCATCTGGACTCTGTTTGCAGTGGCTGGAGGCCCTGGTGTGCCCATTCTCTCTGTCTCTGTTTCTTTCTCTGCTTGCAGATAAATAAATTAAAAAAAAAAAAAAACCTGCCCCTCCCATGGGCCTTGGTGATGAAGGAGCCCAGGTTTAAAACTCATCCACGTTTTATTTGGCCCAGTTCTAGTTCATTTCACTATTTTACCATGACCCTTACGAATAAGGTCCTCTTCTGTCTTAACCTTAAGGAGCCTCATCAGGTATCTGTATTCACAGTCCAGAGCCCACTGTGTGGCCTAGGATGGTCTTGAACTCAGCCATCCTACCTCACCTCTCAAGTGCTCATCATGCCCTACGGTGGATATTTTTTTATTCTGGTTAATATTTATTTCATCATCAGATATTATGATTTTATATATATATATATATTGTCCATAATGAATTACATTATTTAATGGGCAAACTGAGTTGTTATCCCCAATTCCCCAGGATTTTTTAAAATCTTTTTATTGATAGCTTTCATAATTATAGACAATAAACCGTTATGATTCCTTCCCCACCCTCCCCCATATCTCTTCCCCCTCTCAACTAGTCTGTTTTGTTTCGGGGTCATCATCTTTTCCTCCCATTATGTGTAGGTATTATCAGGCACTGTGAAATCATGAACATCAAGGAAATTTTGTGTCTGGAAGTTTCCGCTGTAAGCAGTCTTACCCTTCCTTTGGCTCTTACGATTGTTCCACCACCTCTTCCATGATAGACCCTGAGCCTCGGGAAGTGTAAGAGATGTCCCAGTGCTGAACACTCCACTGTCCCTTCTTCTCATCACTGTGGTGTCTTTTGTGTCATCCCAGTGGTCACTGCCATCTGAAAAAGAGAAGCTTCTCTAGCCAAAAGTGAGAGTAGCATTATTATATGGGTATGTTAATTTTAAAAAGTGCATTTAAGGCAGTTTGATGGGCAAAATATGTGTAATTAGCTAGACAAGAGCAGGTGTTCCTCCCCTAGGGCTCATGACCTCCCCCACCAT
>PVHP010050794.1:0-11601 GCA_004024765.1 Zapus hudsonius
CTTTTCTTTTCTTTTTAAACTGGCTGTTGGAAGTAAGTAGGAAGTGATCGAGGATTCAAAGTCCTTTCTGACTGGAGGTAAAAAGTTGGGGCGTTAACGGCGCCAGTGAAAATAAAACTGAAAGTTCACCAAAGCCCAGGGATGTGTGGGGCTGGAATCTTTCTCCAGGGGGGTCTGAAATGAAATTCCCCCCTAAAGACTGACCAAATAATCAAGATGTACATGGCCCTGGCAGGAGACTGTTAGCCTAGCTGAGCCTGGGAGCCCTCCGGGAAGAGGTGGGAAGCCTGGGATTTAAGACAGGCATTTGTGGATTTGTTAGGCACCGGCCAGGGAAGCACCCTGATTCGCTACAAAATTGGGAACAGAATTATGTTAAAGAAGAAAGGCCAGATTCCCAAAACGTAGTGTGATTCAGCAAGAACCTCTTTTTTTTCTTATAGATATACAATGAGAAGTCAATGGAAACTCCACTGGATAACTGGGAGGGGAAGGACACAAAAAAATAATAATAAATCAATAGTTATTAGCAACTTCTTTTAAAAGAAATGAATATTGGTCTGT
Organism: Zapus hudsonius; assembly: GCA_004024765.1. NCBI lineage: Eukaryota > Metazoa > Chordata > Mammalia > Rodentia > Dipodidae > Zapus > Zapus hudsonius. The sequence continues at coordinate 565 of PVHP010050794.1, forward strand.
AGTTCACAATGTAAATTACCCCACCTTTCCTTTAGGAAAAAAAAAGAAAAAGCTTACCTGTTTATCAGCAGATCCATCAGCAGCCAGGTTTCCAAAAGAAAGTCAATTTACCATGTAATATTTAGAGAGTTTGGGGTTTCAACAAAACTGTTTTATAGACGAAGGCCTCAGAAAGAAGGCTATTTAAAAATAATGATACTGAGATTGACAAGGCCAATGAATTCCACCACCCCCCACCCCTGCACTGGGAAAAAAAAATCACAACCACATTTGTACACTAAAGCATAAAATGCAGGCAAAATAAAGATGGGTTGGGGAGGAAGAGGCTGAGAATCCCTACCTAACTCCTAACTTTAATATTCATCAGAAAATCAGAAGTGGAGTGAGAAGGATCCTGAAAAGAAGTAAAACAAATGTGTACATTTAATCAGACAGGATCGCATAGGATTCAAAGCGCAAGGCTAATTAGTCTCAGCAGGTAGGACTAACCTTCAGACTTCATAAATAAATAAGGCGGGTGCAGTGTCTAAGAGACTGGAGACAGAAAGGGTGTTATCTCAAGACACCAAGTGAAACACCAGGAATGAAATGTCCATGGATTTAACAGTTTCCTTTTCTAGGTCTTTCCAGTTCGTCGCCTTTAGAGTTAACTCACTTAGTCCAATGACCATAGCTTTACACACTTGCTAATTTCCATGTGTTGTGCCTAAGTTTGTCTATATGTAATGTAGGCTCTGCCATGGCCTCTTGTAAGGCTCATTCACATAACTGAAATGGGAATTTACAGTAACTCAGCTCTATGACTATTTTCCTGTACAGTGGGTTTGTGTTTTCGTTGCTTTTAATGTAGCCGTGTTTTGAATTAAGTTGGTCTCCTTGCTTCTTACAGGACGACCTGTACAATAAAAGCTGATAAGTAGACTGAAATGAACTTGTAAAGTCTCCATATTGTTTTAATGTACTGGCCCGCATTTTGCTCATATGTAAATATTCAGGGCTTCCTTCCTATTAATTTCTTCTTCTATTTTGGCATATTCCTCATTTTTCTCATTCAAATGGGATTCTTGAATCTTTCCTCCCTTAACTCTCTGATTTAATTAAGCAGTTAAAAGCTATGAAACAAGCTGGGCATGGTGGCGCATGCCTTTAATTCCAGCACTCGGGAGGCAGAGGTAAGAGGATCACCATGAGTTCAAGGCCACCCTGAGACTACATAGTGAATTCCAGGTCAGCCTGGGCTAGAGTGAGACCCTACCTCAAAAAAACAAAAAAAAAAAAAAAGTTATGAAACAAGAGACCTATCATCACAGCAAATCAGATCATCGGAATAGGTCATCGAGACAGACACCATTGATATCCAACACAACCCAAAGCAGAAGTCCAGAGACGCTTAAAATCTCAACAATAAAACAGACTTAATATTCACCCATCATGACTCAAGGAACTGAGCAAAAGAGGGGGTGGAAAGATTGTAAGAGCCATGGTGGGGAAGAATATCCAGAGACATTGTCCCCCTCAGCAACAACACACAAAACAGGGGGGGGGGGGCGGATACTAGGCTACTTCATGAGCTATTGGTAACCCCCTAACCCATGGAATGATCCAGTAAGCCCACTGAGAAGGACCCCCAGTGGATTGGGGACAGGGAGGAGGAAAATGGGGGTACCGCCATAGGATTTTCTCATACACTGTATCTAATTATCAATAATAAAGATTTTTTAAAATAATATAGAAAAGGCAAAAAAAATTACTCCAGAGCCAGGTGTGGTGGCCCACCTTTAATCCCAGCAGTTGGGACGCATGGTAGGAGGATTGCCAGGAATTCAAGACCACCCTGAGACTACATAGTGAATTTTCCAGGTCATCCTGGGCTAGAGTGAGACCCTACCTCAAAGACCAAAGAAAAAGTTACTCCAGGATAGCACCTTGCACTTGCACCTCTCAGAGGGTCACTCACCCCTTGTCCTTGGAGGAGCTTCTGGCGGTGCCCAAGTGGAGGAGGAGAGGGCAGGATTGGAACTGTACAATTGACAAGAAGCAAGGTAATACAGTCTGCAAAAATGACAAGCCCGGTTGTTGTCCCACGATGTGGACATACAATTTATGGACTTTGTATGAAATCTTAAACCCCAACTAGCATGTGCCCAAGTGTTGAGGTAACCTTCTCTCCTAGCTGATGACTCTTGGTTTATAGGACTAAATTTTGCCCAAATAGTGGAGATGCTAAAAGCACCAGGGAACATCAGGCTGGTTCTGACATTCACCTGAACCTTGGAAAGCACTGGACCTCTCTAGCCTGGGCGTTTCATGAGGGGGAGGAGGATGAAGGAGAAGCTGGACCTCATTTTTGGAACCATTTCCTGAACACTTCCTTTTATCCTCCTCCTCATCCACTCTTCTTTGCGTCTTCTCCAGCATGCCTTCCATTAATTCTCTCGATTTCATGGGCCTGTGCTAACATTAGTAATCTGCACATTGCCTTAAAACCTAAGTAATTCCTGGGGCATTCTTTTTATTTATGTGGGTGGCAGTGTGCAATCTAGGTGGCCAGTGAACTTCAGATTCTGCTCTGCATCTCATTGTGACAGGTACATGGGGATCACAGATGCCTGTGCTACTTTGTGCCAGCTTTACGTAGGTGGTGGGCAATCACACTGTGGGTAGGCTTTGCAAGCAAGCACCTATAACCACTGAGAAATCTTCCCCAGCCCTAGCTGGGCACATGTTTAATCCCAGCACTCAGAAGGCAGAGGTCACAAGTTTGAGTTCAGCCTGATCTACAAAGTGAGTTTCAGAGCAGCCAGGGCTACATATGAAGACCCTGTCTCAAAACAAAACCTTTAATTGAGTTACCTCGGGTAGGGTGGTTTGAGGGGTTCAGGTGGGCACTTCTTTGTCTACCTCTAACCATGAGTGTGAAAAAGAAGTTACCATTTTATATAAATCACCTTCCAGGCATCAGTTCCCTATGGAGGAATTTGAATGGTAACTGGAATATGGGAACATACTTCATGGAGACTACAAAAAGAGGCTGCTGGCTGGAGAGATGGCTCAGTGGTTAAAGGCACTTGCTTGCAAAGCCTGATGGTCCAGATTCAATTCCCCAGTATCCACATAAAGCCAGATACACAAAGTGGGGGCTGGAAAGATGGCTCAGCAGTTAAGACCCTTGCCTGCAATGCCTAACAACCCAGGTTCAATTCCCCAGGACCCACATCAAGCTAGATGCACAAAGTGGTGCATGAATATGGAGTTTGTTTGCAGTGGCTAGAAGCCCTGGCACACCCATTCATTCTCTCTCTCCTTGAAAATAAATAAAATATAAGAGGTGGTGCATGCATCATGAGTTCATTTGCAGTAGCAAGAGGCCCTAGTATGCCCATACTCTCTCTCTCTCTCTCCCTCTGTCTCTCTGTCTCACTCAAATGAATAAAGAATATGAAAAAAGAGAGAAGGGGGGAGGCCAGACATACTCATTGTCACCTGTGGCTCCTTTGTTATATCTCAGCTGGAGGGTGAGGTGTTTGGATTGAATCATTTATTTCCTGGGTGCTTTTGAATACTTACAGAGCTCATGGTTGTGTTTTCTTACACTCCATTTAGGCCTAGAGCTTCACAGCACCGCACAAAGAAGGCAAACCATACCCAGAGACTGGCTTTGGAATTTAGGGAAAGCAAGGATGGTCTGTTCACACTTACCAGGGAATCCATGTTGGCCCACTCTGTTCCCCCAATCACTGGGCAAGAGCCTGCTCAGTTACCCTTGACTGTGATCTGTACGTGTGTGTGTGTGTGTGTGTGTGTGTGTGTGTGTGTGTGTGTGTGTGTGTGTGTGTGTGTGTGCAGGAACATGTACTTCTGTCCCTGGGTGATTTTCCTCTTTAGAGCAAGCCTCCCAGATGGATGATCTGTTAGCCAGCGTTGGATCTCAAGACAGGGAGTGCGCTGCCTGAAGGAAGCCACAAACAGCATCAGAAAACACAAGGAAGCTATAAAATAGGAAAATGTTTAGAAGCCAAAGTCCTGGTTTCACCACGATATTTTTCTGTTTGTTTTTGCCCTGTGTGGATCATGGGTCTTTATTTGGACCTCGGGAAGGCTCCTCCCTTAGCAAACATAGGAACATACCTAAGAGTTTTCGATTTGGGTAGGAGGGAGAGGTAAGTGAAAGGTCCTGATTCACAGGTTTGCTTTCTTCCCCTGGAAAGATTCCAACCAGGGACTTAGAAAAGGCACATACCCTCCTCTTGAAACCCCCAGGAACGCTCTTGGTTCTGCCATTTCTCATCTTGTTCGCCTCACTTCAGCTAATAACTGGTCCAGGTAATAAAGGGACAATGGTACTTGATGATCCAGAGGCTAATGGGGGGAGGTGTACGCATCTCTGTAAACTGATCACTCCTGCTGTAGACATGTGTGACTGGAACAGCCTTCCAAAAGACATCAGTCCTCAGTAAGTACACTTTTCTTATCGACAAGATGTCTTTTAACCCTAATAGTAATGGAAGAAGGCCAATAAATGAAACATTTACTGCATAACTTGCCTTATTTTGGGGTAGTGTACGATTCCTTTCTTGCCATCTCTAGAAGATGTTTGCACACTAATTTGCTCCCTAGAAATTTCGCTTGCTACAGTTATACGTCTATGACGTTTTATTGCCTGAAGCCAAGTCTGCATGAGAACTTTCTTAAGATACACTTATCCTAATGCCAGGCTACAGGAACCAGGCTGCTTTTTTTTTTTTCTTCTTTTCCCGTGAATTATTTGTGCTGTCCTGATAAACAGGGCAGAAACTTTCCCAGTAGTCATTGCCATAGGGTAGGTCTAAATGTTTCTGAGCAGGGAGAAAAGGCAGAAAAAAAGGTGAAAAGTTTCATCTAAGTTGATCTTGCAGAAGTCTTTAGAATTCATAATTGGTTGTGTATTTAACATATGAAAATGCCCGAGGTTTTCTTTGCTTTTTTTCATTTTTAAAATAGCTTCAGTGACACCACCATACATTAGAGTATCTATGCCCACTCAGATCCATTGTCACATTAAAAAAAAAAAAAATGTCCTGAAAGCCAAAGCAACTTCCACAAAAATGTTCATATTTTAAATTGAGGCAGATCAGCCAATATTGAGCAATGACACAAGTTGGTTTTCCTGTGTTCTAGGAACAGAGCAGACATTTCAGGAAGAAACAATGGCATTGTTCTCCTTGTAACTTATCTAGGTGTGGGCTGACACACCTGCTTCTGGCCAATAGCATCAGGGGACAGAAGAGGTGATAGGTCCAAGGAGCCTCCCAGGTCCAGGCCTGGTACCCCCTAGGCCTTTCCAGCAGCATTTGTCACTGTGTGTTTTGAGAAAAGATGAGATTGAGAATGAGATAATCCCTTGAGACTGGATTAGAATCAACAACCCTCCCTTCTCCCTTGCAAAATGCCAGTTGTTCCTGTCAATTCCAGATGTTCGCTCTCTTCTGGATGGGGGAGAGGAGGAAGGCAGGCGAAGTGAGTTCTGAGTCTGGATCTCAGCATAGACAGCAGCCTGAAGCACCAGGGGTTCCACAACGACAGAGGCTCTTGGTTGACTGTCATCTTGAGCAAACCCAGCTTCTTGGTAGCCTGAGGGCCTGCTGTCAGTACTAAGAGCTGGCGAGGAAGCATTCATCCCGTTATTTCTTAAAAATTCCTGGATACAGAGAGCAAGTGCTTAGAATGACCCCATGCCTGAAAGCACCGCAGGTGACCCTCCCCTGGACAGAAAATCTCTCTACCTCAGCCTCACTTTCTGACCATGGCCCAGCTGCTGGAAGGTCTGCTCACTGTGCAGTGAGGCAAGTTCCTTGCCTCTAGCTTGCAAACCCCAGACCTGGCTAGAAATGCACCCACCACTTTCCATTCCTTTCAACCTGTGTTCTTCGCATCTGGAGGACTTAGAAGACGGTCCTTGCTTGCTGGCTTCAGTGGCAAAAGCCCTGGATGGGTCTCTCTGGAACCCAGGTTGAGTATTTCTCATTCAGCTTATCATCTTCGATGGAACCTAATCCCCACCCCTTGAGCAAGAAACATCTGTCTGATGTGATCATTTGGCTATTCATGACATATTATTAAGGGTTATAAAACAGCATGTACTACAGAATACTCTAGGGGGAAAATGTAATTATTCACTAAAAAAAATTTGGAAAGAGAAATGAGCTCTTGCTGTTGAAGCATGAGGGCTTGAGTTTGATACTGGCACCCACATAAAGAGCTGGGCATGGCCACGGATACCCAAAGTCCCATCCTGTAGGACTCAGACACTGAGGAATCGCAGGGGCCCTGTGGTCAGCCAGTCAGACCAAAAGCAGCAGCTTTGGGTCAGTGAGTCTCCATCTCCAGGAAACACCCAGATGAGTGATAGAGGAGGTTACCGTGTTCTCTGGCCTCCACACATATGCACACGGGAGATTCATGGGTGTATATGCTCCCACAGGTATAAACCTGCACATATACACACCAAAAATCTTCAGAAGGAGATGATAGCTTTAGGGTAATTTTTGCTTTCGTTTTCATACTTTCCTATGTTATCTTTTTAACAACTGGGCATGGGTGATTAGCATTATCAGAATGGATGTCATGTACTTTCTATTTTTAGAGGTAAACTCTGACTTTCTTCCTCTAGCTCTTACTCATATCCTTACCTTCCTGTGCAAGTTGGACATATTTCAAGGCAGCCATTGCTGATCTGCACCTAATACACAATTTCAGGCTCCTTGTCGAATTTACTCTCATTCTTGACTTTCAAAGCACACAGATTGGCAGGGAGTTTTTCTCAGTAGTAGAGTATGTGCTTAACATGTACCAGGCTACGAGTTCCATCCCTAGCATGTGCACACACAGACGTGCACATGGATGACAAAAGATTCCATTTCATTTCTTTAATTTGCCTACCGTGTGGGAATTTGGTCCCAAGCATCACAAAATATAAATAAATGAATTCAGTGATAACCCTACCCTCCAGGAAACATGCTCGGAGACCTGCACATGAGGGTCCCAAGGGTGGCACCCTCTGTCTTATAAGGGGATTGTTCAACAAAGCTCTTTCTTACATATCATTACACTTGATGCTTAAAATACCTTGTCAAGTGGAGAACAAATGCACTCATTCCGGTTTTATATATTTATTTTGAAATATTTATCTGCAAGGAGGCAGAGAGAGAATGAGCATGCCACGGTCTGTTGTCTCTGCAAACAAATTCCAGATGAATGTGCCACCTTGTGTATCTGGTTTTATGTGGGTACTGGGGATTTGAACCGGGACTGGCAAGTTTTGCAAGCAAGCATCCTTACACACTTGGCCATCTCTCCAGGCCCAATCCCCATTCTACAGGTAAGGAAACTGAAGTTCTTAGAGATCCAAGTATCCTATGGTCCTATGGCTGGTAAGTGACCAGGCCAGGGTTGGAATTCAAGTGTCCTGACTCCAAGCCCAGCCCTTTTGTCCTTCTAGATCCTAATCAAGCTAACCATGGGATCATGATTTTTCTGACATTCTGGAGTTATAAAGAGGATTCGGGCTGAAACAGAAATATAAAGCCACTGATCCCCAGGGTTGTGTGGCCAAGTACTTAACATGCTTTCAGAGCCCTCTCATTGCTCCTCCCACCCCCACCTTCATGGATGCTCACAGCTCTTTCCTCAACTTACCCCTCCTTCACTCTCACCTCATTGCAGCACTTGTTACTCATCATAGGTTCCTGGGCACTATTGGCATTTGGGGCTGAAGGCGGCTGCATTGGGGACAGGGCTGTCCTGTGGTGCTGACCATTGGGCAGCCTCCAAGGTCTCTATCCACTAGTTGCCAGGGGCAAACCTGCCCTCTGGTTTTAATAAAACCTCTGTAGAATCTGGGAAAGACCCCCACATGCCTGTGCAATAACTACTTGACTCAGAAGCCTCGCTGGAGAAATGGGATCGCTTTAACCTCTCGTTAGTGTGTTCGTTTTCTTTCTCTCCCCCCCCCCCCCATCACTTTTTGAAATCGTCTCTCGTGTAGCCCAGGCTGGCCTCCAACTCACTATGTAGCCAAGACTGGCCTTGAATTCCTGATCCTTTTGTCTCCCCTTCTTAGGTGCTGGGAGTACAGTTCTGTCTCCCCTTCCCCCCCCCATACCAGCTTAGTAAATTAGTCTTCTGTTTGGTCAGGGCTGCACAGGGAGCTGTATCACAGGGCCTGGGAGGATTTTTGTTTGTTTTCTAGTCGTGACTGCATCTATGAGAACCCACACTCTAGGAAGTAGACACTTTGGCCTCACCACTAGATCTCGCTTTCCCCTTGTATAGATGTGTGACCTTGGGTCCAGCCATAAATCACCTGACTCTCCATCTATAAAATGAGGGTGTGGTACCTACATTTGAGAGCTATTATGAGTCAGGAAAATAGCATGTGAAATTAATAGCCATGGTGGCTGGCTTTCCCTTTCCTGCCTCGACTCTCCTGAGGGCACCGAATGCCAGGTCTACCCTGGTCCTGGCACTTGGGAGACTTCTCAGCACCTGCCTTCTTACACCTGTTCTTCTCTTTCCCAGTGGCTGGGTTCAAAAGCAGCTGCTTTATAACAAGGAAAATAGGGTACATCTGAATGGTCTGCAGAACCCCCAAGATAACCTGGTCGGTCAGTAGCCACAAAGGACAAGCCACCAAAGGATGTCTCCAACCAGGCCCAGTCCCCTCTCTGCAAGTCCCTCCCACCCAGCAGCATGCAGATTTCCAAAGCCCCCAAGGCTTCCTCTCAATTGTCTAGTAATTTAATAAGGCAAAGCCCTTTGCAAACACTAATTAAGCAGGAGCCTTGGCTCGCCACAGCTCCGGTGAGAAGGTCTACCACCCTCTCACCTTTGGCCCGGCTTTCACAGGGAGGCCACTGACTAGCGGCTCCCAGGAGGAGTGGTTGGCCTCTGGCTAGCTGGGAGGAAAGGAGGAAAGGAGGAAAGTTGGGTCTAATGGAAAGAAGGAAGTAAAGGTAACATCATCCCACTTTAGGTCCCAAGATCATGACTTCAGGGAATGAGGTCTTGGAGAATCAGAAGTTAGGTTTAGGCTGTCTTAGGTATTTAGATTTTAATTTTAATTCCCTGCTTTAGGCTGAGTGTGGTTGTGCATACCTATAATCCCAGTATTCCAAAGGCTGAGGCTGGAGGATGGCAAGACCAAAGTCAGCCTGGACTATATAATATGACCCTGTCTCAAAAATAATCTTGGGCTGGAGAGATGGCTCAGCAGTTAAAAAAGCAGAAGGACCTGAGTTTGATTCCCCAGTACCCGTGTAAGCCAGATGCACAAGGTGGCGAATGTGTCTGGAGTTCGTTTGCAATGGCTGGAGGGCCTTGCATACCTTCGAGCTCTCTCTCTCTCTCTCTCTCTCTCTCTCTCTCTCTCTCTCTCTGTCTGTCTGCCTCTTTCTCACTTTCTCTCTCAAATAAATAAATAATAAAATAAAAATCTTGCTTTAAATATTTCTAAATCTTATGTGTGTTGAGGAGTCCTTTTTCATTGTTTTGTTTATTTTGTTTTTGAGACAGTCTCAAACTCATTATGTAGTCAAAGATGACCTTGAACTCCTACCTTTATCCCTTCCAAGTGCTGGGTTTACCAGCATGCACCACTCCACCCACTTTTATGTGGCTCTGAAATCTAACTGAGGCTTTAATGCATTTAGTACTCTACCAGCAGCTGCACAACAACTCCAGCCCTTATGTGTTGAGACAAAGTCTCACTCTGTAGTCTAAACTGGCCTGGAACTCCTTATACATGAAACCAAGGCTGGCCTTGATCTTCAGGCAATCCTCCTGCCTCAATCTCCCACGCCCTGGGATTATAGGTGTAAACCACCACTGTGTCTTTCACAATGTTAATAAGAAGCAATTTCCAGTAGCAAAAATCAAGGGAGTCACGGTGGAGAGAATGAGAGAACGGTGGGCTTGAACCTGTCAATGTCCCCCATCATCTGGCTTGCGCTGAGCAAACCGTTTCACCTCCCTCCATTTCCAGTTTATCTGCAGTTAGCAGAGGTAGCTCAGATTGAATTTATTTACACTGTACACACACACAAGACTAACACTTGAAAGAATTTGCCAAAACTCATTCACGTCAATAAGAAATGGGATTGGAAGCCAAGACTCCTGATTCCTCCTTGTCTATTCATTCTCTCTTTAAAAGAATATTTTAGGGCTGGAGAGATGGCTTAGCGGTTTAGGCACTTGCCTCCAGTGTCTAAGGCCCCAAGTTCAATTCCCCGGTACCCACATAAGCCAGACCCACAAGGTGGTGGCCCTGGTGCGCTTTCGCGCTCTCTCTCTCTCTCTCTCTCTCTCTCTCTCTCTCTCTCTCTCTCTCTCTCTGCTTAATAAAGAAAAAAATAAAATATTCATTATTTTTTAAAAAAAGAATATTTTATTTATTTTCAAGCAGAGAGAGACAGAGAATAAGACAGAGAGAGAGAGAGAATGGGCACACCAGGGCCTGTAGCAACTACAAACTCCAGATGAATGCACTACTTTGTGCATCTGGCTTTACGTGGGAACTTGGTCACTAAACTTTGCAGACAAGCGCCCTAACTGCTGAGCCTTGAACCCTATTCCTTCTCTTTGAGATAGCATCTTCCTATGTAGTCCAAGCTGGCCTGAATTCTCCATCTTTCTACCTCAGCTTCCCCAGGGCTGAGATTACCGATGCGCAACAGAATAACCAGCTCAGTTGAAATAGATTATTCATGACATAAGTGTAGAATTTCCTACTCTGGCTACATGAAAGTTTGCAAGGGGACAGAGCCATGACACGACCTTGTAAAATGCCATCACTGCCACAGAAGTGATCCTCATGTTCCCACAAGCCAATGTTCCCTCAAAGTTCGGTTGTCAGAGATATTGCACCGAGCTGGGTGTGGTGGTAGATGTCTTTAATCCCAGCACTGGGGAGGCAGAGGTAGGAGGAGTTCAAGGTCACCCTGAGACTATATAGTGAGTTCCAGGTCAGCCTGGGCTAGAGTGAAACCCTACCTGGAAAAACTT
>PVHP010050795.1:0-11684 GCA_004024765.1 Zapus hudsonius
CTAATAGGGAAGATTTATTTGTTGGGAGAAATAAAACTGTACATGACCAAGGTTGTACAAGAGAGAACAGAATTAGGTTTTTTTATTTGCTTAAAGAATTGACAGTAAATTGGTGGTCATGTGGGGAAGAAAAATATATGGCTATAGACCTCGTAGGTGGATAGATGTGGTAAGAATGTGTGGGTACTCGTTTTTTTTTATTTCATCAGTGTTTTTTTTTATTTTCTCAGTGTTGCAGGAAATAAAGTAACCAATAAAGAGTCAAAATGGTGATGATGCTTGAGATTTAAGCACAGACCAGTATAGAAAATAATCATTTATATTTGAATAAGTGGACTAAGAAAATATCGAAAAACTTCTGGGCCTCGTCAAGGTCACCTACTCTATACCCATTATACTATGATTAATTCATTAATATTTTGTGCAGGGGAATGGTGGACATGATCTCACTATGTTCCCAGGATGTCTGCAAATTCCCAAAACTCCTGCCTTAATCTGTCAGCTGCAGGATTATGTACATGAACTGCCCTACCCAACCCTCATGATGTGGATTTTGGAAAATCTTGGGAAGTATGAACAACAATATCCTGATTTACTCAGGTATTAGAACCTGGAAACTAGATGTGGTGATACACACCTATCATTAATATATACCTGGGAGCTTAAGACAGCAAAATTGTCATGAATTTGAAGCCACACAATGTGAGTGTCAGGCCAGCTTGGGCTACATTGTAAAACCTTGTCTAAAAAAATCCTAGAATGTCAAGAATGTATATATATATATATATATATATATATATATGTGTGTGTGTGTGTGTGTGTGTGTGTGTGTGTGTGTGTGTGTGTGTGAGAGAGAGAGAGAGAGAGAGAGAGAGAGAGAGAGAGAGAGAGAGAGAGAGAGATATTCAGAAAAGTTTCACATAATCAACCAGGTGGCAGATTATCTCTTAAACTCTTTGTTAGCAGAATTGATGAAGCTAGAGTTAAGGATCCTGACAACCATACCAGTGCATTATGGTGGATGAGTGCAAGACAGGAACAATTTTCTGCTTGCAAATACTCTAGACAGTAAGAACTTTTGGGGAATATTTGTTGGTGACAGATATATTATACTTATGTGTTTCTAGACATGGTTGTGTTATGTAAAAGGCCTACATGACCAATGTTAAAAGATCCAATGTCCCGGTCTATTATTCTGTGATTAAAGTTTTAACTCTTATGCCCAGACCCAAGACTTCAATATCTATGGGGCAAGAATAAAATGTAGAAAAATGCCCAGCTTCTGAGTTTCCCCCTAACCTCCTAGACACATAATGGTGATTTTGAATGCAAGGAACTATGGTTAAAATTGGGGAGATCAGAATCATCAACCAAATGCATCAATCAATAAACTTGATTGAGGGAGAGTCTCTCATTATGTATCTGAGTCTGGCCTTGAACTTCTTATTAGCCTAGGCTGACCTTGAACTAATGATCTTCCTGCCTTTGCTTCCCAAGTGCTGGGATTATAAGTATGTGACAACATAATTGGCTATGAAGAATATTTTGTAATCATTTTGGCATGAAAGAAAAATATCTGAAAAAATTAATATGTGGAAATTAACAAATGTAGAAATTAAACAATACACTCTTAATGAATTGTTGAAAGAAAAAATCAAATAGGAAATTATAATATATTAAAAAATGAAAATAAGGCATTCTAAGGCTTATGTAATATGTTGAAAGCAGTATTAGCAGGGGAAGTTTTGGTAGAAATGCTTTTATTTAAAAAAATCTCAAGCCAAAAACCTGATGCTGTAACCTTGGGAAACTTCAAAAAGAATGGATTGATTTTAAAGCTAACAGAATGAATGCAATAAAAAAATAATGATCAATAAAATGGTGGACAGATAAATAATAGTACAAAGTTAACTAAACCGAGTGAATTCTTTGGAAAAACAAAATTTAGAAATACTAGCACTTTTAACAATAAAGAAGAGAATCAAGTGCTGGAGAGATGGCTCGTTGGTTAAGGGCACTTATTTCCAAAGTCTGCCCAACTCAGTTCAATTTTCAAGCATTCACATAAAGTGGCACAAGCATCTAGCATTCAATTCCAGTGGCAAGACCTTGGCTAGTGTCCTTGCACACACGCATGCGCACACAAACGCATGTGCACATACACGCATGCATGTGTGCGCACACACACACACAAAATTTTTTTAAATGAAGATGCACTTAAATATTTAAAATTGTAAACAAAAGTGAGATATACTACCAATTTAATGAAAACACACACACAAAAAGATTATGGGGTATTTCTGTGAATAATCACAAACCATATAATTGAATAACCTATATAGAATGGATACTTTCCTAGAAATATAACTTAAGATTCAATCACTAAGAACTATGACTAGTAACGAGATTGACTCAATAATCAACAACCTCCCAATAAAGAAAGTCTAGGTCCAGATGGCTCCACTGATGGGTTCTACACATTTCAAAAATAATTCTATTTCTTCTCAAACTCCTCAAAAAAATCAAGAGGAGAAAATACTTCCTAACTCATTCTATTAGGCCAGACTTACCATGGTATTAAATCCAGGCAAGACACTTTAGAAGAAAGCAAATATGTCTTGTGAATGTTTATGTTAAAATCCTCAACAAAATGTTAGCAAACCCAATAGGATATTGTTAGCATTATAACTGTGTCCAAGTAGGATTTGTTCATGGAATGAAAGGATGGTCCCATATATCAAATTCAATCACCACATTACTAAAACGAGGAGGAAACACGTGGTTATCTCAATTTTCACAGAAAAAATTTGGACAGAGTTCAACAATCTGCAGATAAAAACACTCAACAAGTTGGAATAGAAGGAAATGACATCAACATAACAAACTTTATAAAAATATAATAATGTGGAAACACTAAAGGCTTTTCCCCTAAGATATGTTTGCTATTAGACACCCTACCCAGAGCAATTACATCAGAAAAAGAAAAGGTATACAGATTGGTACGTAAGAAGTAAAACCACCTCTTTGCAGATGGCAAAATCCTCTATGTAGAAAATCCTAAAGACCCACACCAAAATAAAATCTATTGGACCTAATAAGTGAATTAGCAAAGGGGTAGGGCACAAAATCAACACACAAAAGTCAGTTACATTATATACATGTATGAAAACATCATAATGAAACCCATTTTGTATAATATATGTTAATTAATATATACTAGCAATGAACAATCTCACAAGGATTGGGTAAAACAATTCCACTTACAACATCAAAAAGAATGAAATAGTAAACTGAATTTAAAAAAGACAAATATGTTAAAAACCGAAAAAAAGTTATTGAAAGAAACTTGAAAGGGCATAAAAAATGGAAACAGATCTCATCTATGTTATTGAATTAGAAGAATTAATATTGTCAAGATGTCAGAACTACCCCCACAACAATCCACAGATTCAGTGCAATAACTATTACAATTTCCAGAAATAGACAAATCTATTCTAAAATACTTATAGAATCTCAAACAACCAAAACAATTGTGAAAGACAGAGATCTCATGCTTACTGATTTCAAAACTTAGCAGAAAGCCACAGTAATCAAAATAGTGTGAAATAGGATAGACAGCCCAGAAATAAACCCCTGTCTATATGTCAAATGGTTTTCAACAGGGTCGCCAACATATTTCTCATGTCTACAAAGTGTTTGGAAAACTGGATATCCACATGTGAACAAATAAAATTGGTTCCTTAACTTTGAGAAGATAATTCCAAAATTGGACAACTTTTTTGAAGACCATATGCTTTATGAGAGTTTTGTATCTAGATATATAATGAAATCTTACAAAAATACTTAAAAGACAAATATTCAAATAATAGGTGAACAAATGATCTGAGTTGATATTTCTCAAAAGATAACAAATGGTCAATAAGCCACACACCATTAGCTATCAAGGACATGCAAGTCAAAGCCACAGTGAGATACCCCTTGACATCCAATGCAGTGATAATAATAGAAAAGACAAATTGGAAGTGTTGTTATAGAAACTGAGGAATTAAAACACATTCATTGCTTACCAGAATGTAGGGCTTAAAATCCTGTTGTATAGAATAGTTGGGCAGTTTCTCAAAAAAGTTAAATATACAGGTACATATGGCCCATTAGTTTCAGTCCTATAAACATGTTTAGCTTCTAACAAAGAGAATTAAAAATATATCTATAGAAAAGGTTGTGTGCAAATGTGTATAGCTGCATCATTTGTAATAGTCACCAAGTTATCACAGCCCAAATGTTCATTAAGTGATGAGAGATTAAATATCCATGCAGTACAATTCTATTCATCAATAAAAAGAATGAAAGGGGTTGAGGAGATCGCTCAGTAAGTAAAAACACTTGATGAGCAAGCATGGAGTTTGGATTTCCAGAAACCACATAAAACTATATATGATAGTGCCAGTGTCTGTAATCCCAGCATGTGAGCCTATGATGAGATGGAAAGTGGAGATAGATCTCTGGAAGATTGTGGGTCAGGTAGTTTGGGTACCTAGCAGATAACAACAGAGACTGTCTCAAAGTACAAGTCAAGGACCAACATCCAAGGTTATCCTCTGACTTCCTAATGCATACCCTGGAAAGCACACACCCACCTTCACACACATAAACCCTATCCCCAACAAACACATGCAATTATTTAAAATAATGGAACAAAAGAATTGACCACTGGGATTGCATGAAATGAAGAAGCTCTACAGAACAAAGGAAACCATCAACATAGTAAATAGCCTATGGAATGAGAGAAAATCTTTACCAACAGAGGATTAATATCTGAAAACTATTTAAAAAAAAACAACTCTGGCAGGACATAGTGGTGTACACCTTTGATATCAGCACTTAGGAGGCAGAGAGGTAAGAGGATTGCAGTGAGTTTGAGACCAACCTGAGACTACATAGTGAATTCCAGGTCAGCCTTAACTACAGCAAGACCATACCTTAAAAAAATTGAAGAGAGGGTGGAAAGATTATAAGAGCCATGGTGGGGGAGAACACCCAGAGCCATTGCCGCCCTCAGTAACAACACACAAAGAAGGAAAAACAAAACTGTCTACCTCTCCTATAATACATAACTCCCAATCCCATGGACTGGTCCAGCAAGCCCACTGAGGAGGGCCCCCAGCCGGTTTGGGGCAGGGAGGAGAGAAGTGGGAGTATCATCATAAGACTTGCACATACACTGTATCTAATTATTGACAATAAATACAAGGGGAATTCCCATAAACAAAAACAAAAACAAAAAACCTCTAAAATACCATAAACCATCTAATCAATAAATAAGATAATGCATTGAGAGGATTCTAGGAAGATGGTGGTGTTAGGACCTCCAGTGCAGGCAAAAGGTAAATTATGCTGTCACTCTGACAACTGGAACAGAGAAAGAAATATTTTAGATTGTCAGAAAACTTAGAGTCAGAGACCTGGGCAGAATCAAATTACAACCCCAGCTGATGAGCACATAGCCTACTCAGGGGTCCCAGGGTCCACTGGGCTGCCACCACCATCACAGCAAGGGGGAGTCCCATATAGCTGTACAGCAATAGAAAAGAAAAAAAAGAAAAGAACACGTTTTGCCTTAGTGTAATCTATCCCCCAACTTTCTTGGGGTAAACAAATCCAAAAGTAAATTAGCAGAAAGCTGATCGATTGAGAAGATAGAAAGTACAAGCCCCAGAACCGGCTGCCCAGCTCCCCCCATTGGTCATCAGTCAGCACCACCCTCAGGACCTGTTACCCATTCCCTGGCAGCCTTGCCCAGGTAGCAGCGCCCAGCCCCAGAAGGAGCCCCAGAGTAACCACGGAGATTAGGAGAAACTGGCTCATCCCAGCCGCATCACCAAAGGTTGTTACAAGGGAGTAAGGTGCTAAGTGGCAGAAAAAGCAGAGGGGGAGGGAGGAACAAGCAAGTACACAGTGTGCTCCTGGCAGTCCCAGTACTGACACCTAGCAGGGGAAGGGTGGAACTGTCTCCTGGGAGCTCTGAGCAGGCGCAGCACTGCCACCTGTGGGGGAAGGGTGGAACTTCCTCCTGTGGGCTCTTGGCAGGTGCAGCACTGCCACCTATGGTGGAAGGGTGGAACTGCCTCCTGTAGGCTCTGGGCAGGCACAGCACTGCCACCTATTGGGAAAGCGTGGAACTTTCTCCTGGGAGCTCTGGGCCGGTGCAGCACTGCCACCTAGTGGGGAAGGGTGGAACTGACGCCTGTGAGTTCCTGGCAGGTAAAGCACTGCCACCTAGTGGGGAAAGGTGGAACTGACCCCCTGAGATCTGGGCAGGTGCAGCACTGCCACCTAGTGGGGAATGGT
This sequence comes from Zapus hudsonius, assembly GCA_004024765.1. Lineage (NCBI taxonomy): Eukaryota > Metazoa > Chordata > Mammalia > Rodentia > Dipodidae > Zapus > Zapus hudsonius. The sequence goes on from PVHP010050795.1 coordinate 6,349, forward strand.
GGAACTGACTCTGTGAGCTCCTGGCAGGTGAAGCACTGCCACTAAGTGGGGAAGGGTGGAACTGACTCCTGTGGGCTCTTGGCAGGTGCAACACTGCCACCTATGGTGGAAGGGTGGAACTGCCTCCTGTAGGCTCTGGGCAGGTGCAGCACTGCCACCTAGTGGAGAAGGGTGGAAATTATTTCCATGTGCTCCCCACAGGTGCAGCAGAGCCACCTAGGGGAGGAAGGGTGGAACTGACTTCTGTGAGCTCTGGGGAGGTGAATCACTGCCACCTAGTGGGGAAGGGTATAACTGACCCCTGTGAGAGCAGGACAGGTGCAGCTCTAGCCTAAACAAGGCTCACCTACTGCACCTGCAAAGAACTGAGAGTTGCTCCACCCTCACCCACAAGGTCTCACCATAATTGAATGTCACCTTCCTGCTGCTCTTGACCTGAGTCCTTACCACCTGAATCTCCACACCCATTCCGTTGAGCACAGTGCCCAGTCTGTGGGCACAACAGACCCATAGCCCTGCCTGTGCTTCCTACACGTGTATCCACTGGCAGACAACAGGCTCTGGGTTCTTCTGGTCATCCTGGCACAGCCCCAACTCCCCCACCCTCACTTGAGCCAGCAGGACCATTAGCCTGAAGGGGCACTAAGCCCCCACCCCCATGGAATTGACATACTCTCCAGCCAAGCCACTGGTCTGAGGGCACACACATTCCCAGGTAAACCAAGTGAGTGCCCAACCCTCTCTGTGGAGGCGAGCGTATACCCCGTCCACACTGTTGAAGTGTACACATCACAAAGACATCCCCAACCACTCCAAATGGAATCAAAATGGGCAAATCTCAATGCAAGAAGAGTATACCAGCTGAGGAAATCACACCTAACTCACCAAGTGGGAAGCCAACAATGATACTCTAAAAGAGATCAGATGCAGCCCTAAGATGAGATGACACTAAGTCCAGATCATACTGTCATAGATTCTATAAAGAGGTTAATGTTGGACAGAGCAGAAAAAATTGATAAATACTTAGAAAAACTACAGTCAGCTCACAAGCTTTGCCACTATCTTAAATATGTATGCACCAAATTCATGGGCTCCTCAGTTCATAAAGCATAATTTACTCAAAATCAAAACAGATATAGACCCCAACACCATCACAATAGGAAACTTTAATACTCCACTGTCATCCCTAGACAGATCATCCAAACAAAAGGCATAGACAGCTTATACCTCAACATAATCAAGACAATATACAAATCTCCTAAAGCACAAATCATACTCAATGGGGAAAGACTCAAGGAGTTCCCACTTAAATCAGGAACAAGACAGGGGTGTCCAATCTCACCACTGCTCTTCAACATAGTGTTTGAAGTTCTAGCCCAAGCAATAAGATAGGAGAAAAGCATAAAAGGGATACAAATTGGAAAGGAAGAAGTTAAACTAGGGCTGGAGAGATGTCTCAGCGGTTAAGGCACTTGCCTCCAGTGCCTAAGGCCCAGGTTCAATTCCCCAGGACCCACATAAACCAGACCCACAAGATGGTGGCCCTGGTGCTCTCTCTCTCTCTCTCTCTCTCTCTCTCTCTCTCTCTCTCTCTCTCTCTGCTGGAAAATGAACAAATAAAATAAAATAAATATTAAAAAAAGAAGTTAAACTATTAGCAGATTTATTTGGAAGGACAAAAGACCTCAGATCGCTAAATCTATTCTAAATTAAAAAATTACTCAGGAGGTATCACCATGCCTAACCTAAAAACAGACTACAAAGCCATTTAACTAAAACAGCATGGTACTGTCATAAAAAATAGACAGACCAGTGGAATAGAATTGAAGACCTTGCACTTAATGCAAGTAACTTCAGTTACTTGATCTTTGACAAAGTTGCCAAAAATGTATGCTGGTCTAAAGATAGCATATTCAACAAATGGTGCCAGACAAATTGGATAAACACATGTAAAAAATGAAAATAGAACCACCTCTTTCACCATGCACAAAAATCAACTCCAAATGGATCAGGGACTACAACATAAGACCTGTAACCCTGAATGTGGTCCATGGATTACTTCAGGGATCATTGTACACTAACACCCCAGTTCATCCACGGAGCTGGGTGGACAGAGTCCCTGGGATAGTGGTAGACCAACAGGCATAGCCACCCAGGAGAATGTGGCATTGGACAGTTCTCGTTTATTGTATAGATAAAAGTTGTTTATATAGAGGAAAAGGCAGAGGCAGGGGCATAGGCAGCAAGGGGATTTGTAGGGGCAGGGTAATCTGTGGACATCTCATGAGTGGATTGGCAGGGGCTAGTAACCTGTGGATGCTTCATTTTCATAGATAAGTTGGGGGGCTTTCTACATGACTCTAGACATGTATAGAATCGTGATGGCTGCAGAGGAACTGTTATTGATTAAGTTTGTTATTACAGCTGGAGTGAACTTAGGCCTTGAATTGCCTGCTTATCTCAGGGCACAGCTGTAGCCTGCCTGGAGACTGGAGGGTCCAGGATATACTTGAGATTTATTGGGGCCTCAGACTCATCTTGACTTCCTTAACAGAAGTAAACAGTCCCAGAAGCCTTCCAGTCTTAGCAAAAGCCTATATCCTCCATGTCTCTTAGCAGGGCCCCAAACCTGAATACCCTGGAAGAGAAAATAGGAGGAACTCTATATGAGATAGGAGTAGGGAAAAACTTCCTGAGTAAATCTCCAGTAGTCCAGGAAGTGCAACAATCACTTAACCAATTGGACCTCTTTGTTTTGGTCAGCTTCCTAGTTGCTGCACAGAAAGAACCAAAAAAAAAGTGGCTTCTGGAGGAATGGGTTTATTTGGCTTATGGAATCGAGGGGAGACGCCATCCTGGCAGGGAAAACGATGGCATGAGCAGAGGGCTGGACATCACCTCTGCCACAGCACTGCAAACAGCGGCAGGAAGGTGTGCCAAATACTGGCAAGGGGGAGCTGGCTTATAACCCCCATAAGCCCGCCCCAACAACACAGCTCCATCGAGGTTGTAAAACCCAAATTGCCATCAGCTGAGGATTGATCTATCAGACACATTCATTTTTTTGTGGGGGACACCTGGACCAAACCATGACAGTCCACCCGTGGCCCCCACAAACTAATAATCATACATGATATAAATACAATGTGTTCAGCTCAACTCTTAAGTCCCCGCAGCTTTCAACTGAGCCATAATACCAAAAACAAACCTGTAATGGCACAGAACATTCACACTGCAAAACATGAGGCACAGAAAAAACAATTGACCAATACAAGATTTAAAACAAACAGGGCACCATCAATCTCTAACTCCAAGTTCAATGATTCTAACCAATAACACAAGTCTCTTGGAGATTCAATTCTGCCCCTCCAGCTTGGCTACTCACAGTCCAAGAAAATGTCATCCAGTGCCGGCAGCTCGCCTTTGCACCAGGACTGTCATGGTTTGATCCAGATGTCCCCCACAAATAAATGAATGTGTTCTGATAGATTGATCCTCAGCTGATGGCAATTCAGGAATTAGAACCTCACTAGAGCTGTGTTGTTGGGGTGGGCTTATGGGGATTATAAGCCAGCTCTCCCTTGCCACTTTTTGGCACACCTTCCTGCTGCTGTTTGCAGTGCTGTGGCAGAGGTGATGTCCAGCCCTCTGCTCATGCTATCGTTTTCCCTGCCAGGATGGAGTCTCCCCTAGAGTCCATAAGCCAAATAAACCCATTCCTCCACAAGCCACTTTTGTTTGGGTTCTTTTTGCGCAGCAACTAAGAAAGCTGACTGCAACACCTCAGCAAGCTCAAAAGCTTCTGTAAAGACAAACATACCATACTCAGAGTCAATAAGTCCCCATCAAACTGGGAGATGATTTTTGCCAGCTATAATTCAGAGGCCTAATTTCCAGAACTTAGAGAAAACTAAAAAAAAAAAATAAATCAAACAACCCTCTTATAAAATGGGGCACTGATCTCAACAGAGAATTCACAGAGGAGGAAACACAAACGGCCTTTTCTTGATTAAAAAAGTGCTCAGCATCCTTAATCATCAGGGAAATGCAAATCAAAACTACAATGAGATTCCACCTTACTCCAGTCAGAATGGCAATGATAAAGAAAACCAACAGCCATAGTTGCTGGCGAGGATGCAGAGATAAAGGAACCCTCATTCACTGTGGGTGGGATTGCAAGCTTGTTCAACCACTCTGGAAAGCAGTGTGGAGACTCCTGAACAGAATGGATATAGAGCTACAAGTGGACCCAGGTATCCCTCTATTAGGCATCAACCCATGAGATGTCACATTTCAGCATAGAGACATTTGTACAACTATGTATATAGTAGCTCAATTCATAAGGGCCAAGAAATGGAATGAACCCAAATATCTTTCCATGGAGGAATGGATAACAAAACTGTGGTACATTTACATGATGGAATTTTACTCAGCAGAAAGGAAAAATGACATATTTCAATTTAGAGAAAAATGATCTGACTTGGAACAGATCTTACTAAGCGAACTCTCAAAAGAACCGAGAGTCATACTCCACATATTCTCCCTCATATGTGGTTCCTAACCAGGTTAACTGTAAACTCTATGCAAACCAGATGGGAGAAGTGAGAGTTTGTGAAAGAAGGGTAAGGAATGGAGGGGGGGACTTAATCATTAAGCTAAACCAAAAATGATATGAAATCATAAAATCCTCACTTATATACTGTAACCTATTGAGCAAGAAGTAGGAATTGTCTGGCAAGAGGGGCCATGAATAGAAAGGGAGAGTCTAAACTCATGAAAAACTGATCAGTCCCACAACTCTTGCCCCCAGTCATTGGCTCCTTCCCTCACTGAGTTGTTGTTCAAAGTGATCCATGAGGTCCCAAAAACAAGACAGGATTCTGTCACAGCTCTTGAATGAATACCCACCCCAGGCCTAAGGTGAGATCCTGTTGCTGAAGAAACCACAGAAAGCCATCTATCAGCGCTGAGAGATCCTGCAAGGTACAGACTGGTACCCAGCCCCCAGATGGTAGTGCAGTGCTGGAAGGCACTATATAAGCTGCCAGGGGAAACTGGTCAATGATAGTTGGAGTAAACAGAGACCACTGACGTGAAACACAGTCTGCCCCCATGAGTAGGCTGAACACACTTCCTACTGGGAGAGAACAGCAAACCAAGAAATGAACACTTGTGCAATGGAGGTGCCAAAGCCTAGGGGAGGTAATCAACAGCTTTTTATTTGACCAAGTAATCCACTCAGTGACAGGTAGCCCTTAATTGGAATTGGGGACTCAGGGCGAATTACACTGGGAACCAAATTCTTGGGCCCCCAAAGAGAAATTCACTTTACAAGT
>PVHP010050796.1:0-11706 GCA_004024765.1 Zapus hudsonius
GCTTCTATAATCCCAGCATGCCTACAGTGAGATCAGAGGCAGAGACAGGAAAAAAATGTCTCACAAACTCCTGGACCAACTAGCCTAGCAAGCAGAGCAATGAGACCCTGCCTCAGAGAAGGTGAAGAACCAGGAGCCAGCCCTGAAAGGTGGCCTCTGGCCTCTACACCTGCACGGTGGTGCACCTGCACTCGCACGCAGGAAAATCACAACACAGTTTGAAGTGTGTTCCCTGCAGCTCAGTTTTCCTTCTCCGAATCTGTTTCACATTCAGCATTCAATATGAATATAAAACAGAGGAGTGTTCATGTGTGCGACGCCAGGTAGTTTCTTGTGAAATCCTCTAGCTCACCGCTGGGTTTGACATGTGGAAGTGAATTTCTATTATGTTCAGTCAGGCAGATTTGACTGATGGAGCCGTCATTTGTTACAAGGTCCTGCCAATAGCATGGAGAGCACATCTTGGCCTCTGAGGTCACGTTGTATTGTGAGGTACACATGCAAAATTAATGATTATCTCCTCATCCTCCATTTCCAATAACCACTGTTTGTGTAACTCAGTATTTTAATAAGAAGAAGACCTATTCACAGGTGACTTGTGGGTTTAAATGAAACCAATTCCCTTAAAACATGCATATTTGAAAGTCTTGTGTCAGGCATGAGGTCTTTGAGCTTATTATCAATAAAAAATGTCTTCCTCAGTGGTACAGCAAAGTCCATGGGTTCTGTCCCTGGTACTGCAAAAAATAGAGAAGGAAGGAAGGGAGGGAGGGAGGGAAGGAAGAAGGGAAGAAAACCTGGGCATGGTGGCTCACATCTATAATCCTAGCACTTGAGAGGCTGAGCTATGAAGAGTACTATGATTTTAAGGCTAACCTGGGCTATGAGTAAGTTCCAGGTGAGTCAGCCTGGGCTGAAGTGAGACCCTGACTCAAAAAAAAGGAGAAAGAGAAAGAAGAGAGGAGGGAGGGAGGAAAGGAGGGAGGGAGGGAGGGAGGGAGGGAGGGAGGGAGGGAAAGGAAAGGAAGGAAATTATATTACTGAAAAAATAAATATATTAGAACATAAAGTTACTAACAATTTTTAAAGAAATTACTATAATACTGTATAATTATACTCATGTAAGTTACTCTTATGGGATAAAAACATGCTACAATAAAAAAAGAAAAAATCAACATGAAAGATAATGCCAACTGCTTTGAAGTATAATCCTTTATTAATGCATGTAATTAATTCAGTCTGAACAGCAATGTGTGATTTCGATAGAAAATCAGCTTCTCTGGCTCCCACTAAATAAATGGGCTGAAGGAATACTTAAGATGCATTGATTTTATTTTAAAGGTTTCAGAATAGTAACCTGCCTGTTTGGATATGTTGTGGGAAAGGTGTGTGGCTTGGGCTGTTTTTTAGCCCTTGCAAAAAGAACGATTATATGGGGTGGAAAGACCCATAAAGGCCACAAGATGTCGCTTTCTGACAAGTTTGCATTTACACTGTGGAGTGGGGAAGGGTGTTGACCACCCAGTAACCAGAGTGCATCCATTAAGATCTAGAGCAGTTGAGGCTTCTGGGTCAACAGGGATTCCCTCCTAATGTCCCTAAACTTGAAACAATTCCTTTTGCTTTTCCCTGGAGCTCTCCTGAGCATGCTGGGATTGCTGCAGATGCGGGATACCTACCCAGACATATTCCACTGTTACCTTTTAGGATTCTTATTTTTTCATATAAGGAAACCAAGAAAATGTCACCAGCAAGCAAAAATTCCAAAGGCCAGTTTACCTGCCATTCAACAACCTGACTGGGCTGGTACAGATGGCCCTAGTAGAGAGGGTGGGTGCGGAATGTGACTATACATTCAGCTTTGGGAACTAAATTTGTTGTTGTTGTTGTTGTTTAGAAAACTGACATTAATGCCCATGTTCTGGAAATGAAAAGTCCAAGGTCAAGGCACAGCAGCTGAGGTTCCTGGCTTGATGGGTCACCTTGTCCCCTCAGACCACAATGTTCCAGAATGGCGACATCAATGAGGTGTGCCTGGCTCTTTCTGTTCTCCTGCTCTGATCACAGCAAGGTGTGGCAGGAAGGGCCAGAGTGAGCGAGAACAGCACGCTTCTGTGGGCTATGAAGCTTCAGGTGGGGCTGGGCCTCTGCCAGAACCAGGAGAGTTCCTCTTCTGTCAGCTGCAGTCTTAGGCACAGCTATCTAAGGTGTCCATGGGGTGGAGCTCAAGACGGCTGGTGCAGGCATGAGGGAGGTCTGACTGGCTGTTGGACTGCTTTTTCTCAAGGCCGTTTGGGCAGCAAGAGAGTCTAATAGCTGCAGAGACAAATTTCTCCATCCCCAGTGTCTGCTCATTTACAGGAAAATGAACAACAGAAGGAGTGCTTACAACATAAAGAGCTCATCACAGACTTTCCTTTAACAATGACTAACACCTGCCCAGTGTCCAGGGGGACGTCAGCTCCTTTGTTTGGCTCAGGAGTGGAACTTGGAGAAAAGATTCCTGATATCCACTCTTGAATTAAAAGTTATATTCAACTTTGGAGCAGCTGAAATACAGGAACTAATGTGTATTTTATATTTATAATTTTTAAAGATTTAAACTGTTTTATTTGTGAGAGAGAGAGAGAGAGAGAGAGAGAGAGAGAGAGAGAGAGAGAGAGGCAGACAGAGAGAGAATGGGCGCACCAGGGCCTCCAGCCACTGCAAACGAACTCCAGTAACATGTGCCACCCTGTGTCCTTCTGCTTTGCAAGCAGATGCCTTAACCGCTAAGCCATCTCTCCAGCCCTGCTTTTGGTTTTGTTTTTTAAACAGTCTTACTCTGTAGCCCAGATTGACTTCAAACTCAATATCCTCCTACCTCAGTCTTCTGAGTGCTGAGATTACAGGTAGGTGCCACCATGCCTGGCTCAGTTACGTATTTAAACTGTGGAAAACACTGAAATGCATGAAGAAAATGAAACTTATCCTTTAATCCCACCACCAGAAAGAACTATCAACATTCTGCATTATCTCTTCAGCTTTATTTTTATGTGCAGATGTACATATATTTTTTTTCTTTACCAAATAGAAATGGTTCTATACAAATAGTCTGTGGCCTAATTTGTTAATCTCATATTTACCACATTACTTGATATCCTTATGCAGAAAAGTGTTTAATCCCAACTTTTAATTTGGGGGCATTTATGTCACTTTCAATTTTTTATAATAATACTTTGAGGAATATATTTGCAAATATAGGTGTGCTTTCACAACAGGTTCTTCTAGTTAAATTCTGAAACTTATATGCAAATTCCTAAGGCTTCTTTTCTTTTTTTCTCCCAGTGATAGTAATTGAGCTCAGAGGTTCACTTCTTATATACTAGGTGTGATCTACCACGGAACCCCACCTTTCCTGAGGTTTTGATCTCTGCTACCAAGTTTCCCACTGTGTCCCTGGTATTAGTTTACACCACTCTGCCCAGGGAAGTTGAAGTGGTTGTTGCCTTACCAAATGAGGGACAAAAAATACCATCCAACAAACTGAAAAACAAGACACTTGACCAACATAAGATGTAAAAGTTATCACAGAGGTAAAGGCATGTCTTGTTTTGTCTTTTACAAAAATGACTAATGGTTCCTGGGTCATTTAAGTACCTGTCTTTTGCTGGGTGTGGTGTCATATGCCTTTGGTTCCAGTCTTGGAAGGCAGAGGTAGGAGGGGTCATTGAAAAGTCAAGGCCAACCTGGGACCACAGAGTGAGTAAGCCTGGGCTAGAATGAGATCCTACTTCACAAAAACAAAGACCTGTCTCTTGTGAAGGCGTTATTGATGGTCCATATTTCCACTGCTTGCCCACTTCCTTCTGTGCTTCCTTCCTGTGCGTGTGTTTATCCATGTGCATACTGTGGGAAGGTTCACGTGCATGTGAAGGTCATACGTATCTTCCTCAGTCACGCTCCACCTTACCTCTTTGAGACATTGTCTTTCAGTGAACCTGGAGGAGCTCACCAATTCGGCTACATTCGTGAGCCCCTGGGATTCTCTGTATCTCCCCCTCAGTGCTGGGATCGCAGGCATGGACCACCAGCCAAGAGCTTTTACCTGAGTGCTGGGATCCAAACTCATGCTAAAGAGGTAAAGTTTCCCCAGCCCACCTCCTGCTGGGACTCAAAAACCACTAGATACTACCTCTGAAGAGAGGGGTAGTGGTGGCTTGGGTTGCTCCTGGAGGGAAGAGGGAAGCTCATAAGACCTAGGAAATTTAGGAGGCCCAGGAATCCTAAAACATTACAAGTTTGGGCTGGAAAAATTGCTTAGTGGTTAAGGTGCTTGCGTGCACGCCTGGCAGCCCAGGTTCAAATCCCTAGTACCCAACAAAGCCAGATGCACAAAGTGGTACATATGTCTGGAGTCTGTTTGCAGTGGCAACAGGCCCTGGTGTGCCCATATTCATTCTCTCTCTCTCCAGATAATAAAAAATAATTTTTTAACAAGTTACAAATTTCATAGGGCCCCTCCCCAAGGATTTATTTAAGCAGTAAACTGCTTGGTGGGGATTTGTTTGGGTGGAACTGTTTGCAAGTTGGACAGATGAGTCATCAGGCGTGCTGGGTGGGACTTTCAGTAATGAAGCTTCCTTTGAGCCGCCTGTGCTCCTGTAAATAACCCCTCACCCATGCTCACGTAGGCAATCCAATAGAAACTCACTCCGTCACCAAGTTACATTTAGGTAGATTCATTTCTTGGGGTGTCCGTGCACTGTCTAAGGGAAGAAGATGTTTGTTCACATCTACCTAGGGAAAGCCAGTCAACATGATGTGTGCCTGTAATCCCAACACTTGGAAGGCTGAGGCAGGAGGATTGAGGCTTTGGGGCCAGCCTAGGCTATATTACAAGATCCTATTGTAGAGAGGAGGGCAGAGAGAGAGAGAGAGAGAGAGAGAGAGAGAGAGAGAGAGAGAGAGAGATCTACCATTAATGACACCCTAGCCCCTGCTTCATTTTATACTGACTTGCATTGCTATTTATATATATTAACTCTGTATCCTGCTTGGTATAAATGCATTTAAAATGGTTTTCTCACTTTGCATTTTTATGGAGTGCTGGAATTTTGCCTGCATACCCGTTCACAATGACTATGTGCTCAGCCTGTTGGGCTTCAGTTTTCTCTTTGCTGCCTGTGACCTGGGCTTATTTATGAATGCTTTCCGTCCCTCTGTTTAAGATTTCATAAACAGGGGCTGGATGGAGAGTACTTGCCCAGCATGCTCAAAGCCCTGCAGTTAATCCCCAGCACCACATAAACCAGACATGATACCTGGAATCCCAGCACTGGGGAAATGGAAGCAGAAAGATCAAAAGTTCAAGGTCATCCTTGGCCTTGTAGAGAGCTCTAAGCCAGCCTGGACTACATGAGACTGTTTCAAAAATAAAAATAAAAAAGAAAGTTTGCTGAAATATTTGCCAATATTCTGAAATACTGGCCAATATTCTATTTAGGACTTTTTTAAACATTTTATTGCTAGCTTCCATAATTATAGACAATAAACCATTATGATTCCCTCCCCACCCTCCCTCATATCTCTTCCCCCTCTCAATTAGTGTTTATTTTGTTTTTGTGTCAAGATTTTCTTCCTGGGCTGGAGAGATGGCTCAATGGTTAGGGCACTTGCCTCCAGTGCCTAAGGCCCTGGGTTCAATTCCCCAGGACCCACATAGGCCAGACCCACAAGGTGGTGGCCCTGTTGCGCGCTCTCTCTCTCTCTCTCTCTCTCTCTCTCTCTCTCTCTCTCTCTCTCTTTCTCTGCTTGAAAATAAATAAAATAATAAAATAAAATAAAATATTTAAAATTTTAAAAAAAAGATTTTCTTCCTTATTTAAGGCCGAATAATGCTCCATTTTATGTATGGACTCCATTTTCTACAGAGTTTCTGTTCTAAAAATGGATTGTGGTGAGAACTGCCCACAATGAATGTCACAAGATTATGCACTTAAAATGGTTAAGATGGTAAATTTAACATTCTATACATTTTAACCAAAATAAAAAGATTTTTAAAAGTTTTAAGCTATAAAGATGATGACACAGAAGAAGGTAATAAATGTGCAGCCATGCCCACTTTTTAAAAACATGGATGCTGAGAATCCAAACTCAGGTCCTCCAGTTTGTACAGCAAGTATTCTTTCCTGCTGAGGCTTCTCCCCAGCCCTGCAGCGGTGTGAATTCTACTATATAATCTACAGTCCCATTTGGGGCATTCTGCTTTGGGTGACCTTTAATTACAATCAGCATTTATTAAATCCTTATGAGGTTCTGAGGTAGGAGACTTAGAAACTCCACACACTTATAATACCCTGTCTGCTAAAATTTGTAGATGATGTAAACCAAATAACAGGGTCATTGGCAGACTTACAAAAGCAACTAAATTCCCTGGCTAGTGTGGTTATGCAAAACCGAGAGGCCTAAATCTTCTTCAGCAAGTAAAGGAGGGTTGTGTCTATTATTAAGTTAAAAAATGTTTTTTTATACAAACAAATCTGAAGTTGTTATGGATAGAGTCCAAAATTTATTTTTTTAAAGTGTAGCTAAAAAAAGAAAAAAAACTGGCAAACTGAATGTCATGGGCAACTATTGGTCGTGGGCCAAATGGTTCATGTCTCTAATTAGGCCACTGAAAATGATCCTCTTAGAGTTATTTTTGGGGTCTTTCATCCTAAACTTTCTAACTTGGTTTGTCTCCTCCTGACTAGAAGCTATAAAGTTCCAGGTGCTTCTCCAGGGCCACCAGAGTCAATATTAATGATCCAAAAGTGGGTGATGTCAAAGTCATCTACAGACATCAAAGGGGGGAATCAAAGGTAGAAGACTTAGAAACCCACTCCAAAGTTAATTTTTCACATTGGTGAGGTTTTTGTGCTGACACTATGTTTTTGCTTTTGTTTGTTTGTTTTGTTTTGTTTTTTGAGGTAGAGTCTCCCTCTAGCCCAGGCAGACCTGGAATTTACTCTGTAGCCGTCCTCCTACTTCTGCCTCCCAAGTTCTGGGGCTAAAGGCATGCACCACCACACTGGGCTTCTATAAATTCCAATTTCCCATCAGTTGCACCTTCTGTGTTGTTTTCTACATGCTATTTTATCAAAAACACTTCTAAGGGTAGATCCAAGTTTTACAGAATTGGAGCTTGCCATCAGTGAAGGGACAGAGACACAGCTCCAAACTGTCATCCTCAACAGCTTGAGGAGTTAGTTCCCTTAATATTTCAGGGAGCATAACTCAGACAAACCCAAGATTTCTGGCTTCAGCACAGAAAAGAATTTCAGGACTAGGCAGTAATAAGCAGAGTTGGGAGTTGGGGGCTATTAACAATACTATTGTAGTTTCCCTTTGTAAACTATAGCTGACAGGAGGAAAGGGTTTGTTTTGGCTTATGGTCTCAAGGGGAAGTTCATGATGGCAGAGGACAGCATAGCATGAGCAGAGGCTAGGCCTCCTTTTTTGTCACAAAAGTTGGCAAATAGTAGCAAGAAAGTAAGCTGAACTCTGGCAAAGAGGATGTTGTAGTCGACTTCCACATTGCTGGGATGAACTTCCAAACCAGGCACAGTTTAGGGGAGGAAGGGATTTCAGGCTTACAAATCCAGGGGGGGTTGGAGAAACTCCATCAGTGGTAGAATCTGCTTCCATACATGCAAGTAGAGAGAAACAACCAAACAGCCCGTGAGAACTGTAGCGGGGTGAGCTGGGGGTTAGATAACGCCCAGCTAAAATTTCAATGCACCCCAAAATTTGAGGAGTACCTGAATTCCTGTCTACAAAGTTAAAGAATTAAAATCATAGACAAGATAGTAAGGTATAGTGGGAGACTTTATTATTTAAGGGAACATGGGGAGTTACAGAGTTCTCCAGACATCAGTGTGGGGAAAACACGTGGAGAGTTTAACAGAACTTATGCTATTCAGCTAAACAAGCAGCAGCAGAAAAAAATAACAGAGGGTTCCCATCATGAGAAGGAGAGGTTCATGTGGAGAAAATCTGGAGCCTTCCCCCACCCCAGCCATTAGGGCTGGGGTGGGAAAGGCCTTATCTTTCTAAGGCCTGGAGATTTAGAGGTCCTTCTGCTGGCCTGGCATGTGGGGAAGAGAGGTGTTTTTTTTTCCTAGGAAAGAAGTTACTTTAAGTTTTTCCAGGTGAGTCAGAGAGACAGCTGACTGGTTCATACCTGACCAATTAGTTTTAGCAACTAGGTTTTAGCTCTAGATAGACACCTCCCACTCAAGGGGAGAGTGTCTCTGGAGCTGCCTGACCCGTCACAATCCCCCATCTGAAGAAATGACCCTAACTGCTGTTAGGGTACTGGGGTATGGAATTGAAAAAAAAAGTACCAGAAAGAAGTACATATATGTTTAAGAAACAAGAGTTTAAAATATCCATTTTGATCCTGTAGGAGGCAAGGCAAAGCTCTGATTGGGGAGGGGTTAAGGAGGAACTTGGCAACATTGTGTGGGGTCTCTTTCCTAAACTCCCACATATTAGCCCCTCTCTTGAGGACACCTCATGGCCCTGACATTTAGATTCTGTTGGGTATGGAGGGCAGGGATCAGGGAGTGTTAGTGAGGGGGGCATGGATATGCCTTCTGGGGGGGTTCATAGTCCTCAGAGGAACCTCAAGGTCAGTAGCTGGTGGGGGAAGCTCTAGGCTAGGTTCCTTAGTAGGTTCTGAAGTCTCCTTAGAAGGTTCAGAGGTCACCCTTGGGAGTCAGGGTGTCTCCTTAGGAAAGTCTGGAGTCTCTGTAGGAGGCTTAGGGTCAGCTTCTAGAGGAATTGGAGGGTTAGGAGCAGTCAGAATACCCACAGCAGCTGGGGTGATCAGGCCCAACTGGTAGTTAGTAGCCCACTCAGGATGGTCACAATTATGAAAGAATAATTGTACATATGACACCTCTGTCCATATCCTCATCTTTCTACAGAAACAATCAAGTTGGACTACCATACTGTACTTAAAGCTGCCCTGTGCTGGCCATTTTCTCCATTTTGTAAAGGATAGTGAGGCCAAGCCTTTTCACAATAGAAAATTAAATCTTCTTTCCTAAAGCTCAATGGGTCTAAGTTGGCCCAGTTTTCAAGTATGGAGGCCATAGGAGATTTAGGATTTGCCTTGGAAGCCAAATGTCCCATCTGAAATGACAATGGAGAAAAAAAAGAAGCAGAGATTTCTTGAATCAGAATGTGCCTGGTTCTGATTCCCATCTCTGCAGTAAAGAGGAGCACCTCTTTAGAACCGGATTCAGGACTAGAGGCTTGGGATGTCCTTTGTATAGGAGCCTGGATCCCAAATTCTCTAGCTTGTCCCAAATCTAAGAAGACACATAGTGCACTCTATGTGTTTTCTTGAAGCAAGGGGAGTCCCCTTTAGGAAGTCTATGCCACATTCTAAGTCTCCAAGCTTGGCTTCTCCAGACCTCCCAGCATGGGTCTCATATCACGGCATAAGAGAGCACCCAAGGCATTGATTAGACTATACGTGTAGAGGCTATGCATACTCTTGTCTTAGCTCATCTAATCGCTCAGCTAGGGGGCAGCTTGGGACATCATTCCCATTTCTTCCCTAGATGGGAGTCTGGTATGTAGGTTCCCTATCTATGCGTGTTTCAGGATGGCCTTGGAACGATGGGTCTATTGCTTCCTTCCTCTAAGGAAACCTATAGTTATTACCTTAAGCCTAGGGAGGTAAGGCGTGGTTAATCCTGTCTGCCTTAATATACCATTTGTTGGAATTAAGACTATCAAACCCAGTACATTCTATTACTTATTAGCATCTCTTATAAAAAGGAAAGTGAGTCCATTTCATTTACTCATTACATTCTATCATCCTTTCAAAGTCCCTCTGCAATCCTTCCTATATTTCTCTCAGTTTATTGAGAGAAATCCCTCTTCAATAATATCCTTAGTACCTTCTAAAAATACCATTCTTCATTTTCCTTCATTAAAGTTCCACTAAAATTCCTTCTTATTAAGCACATCATAACACATCTAGCAATCACAATTTCCATCCATTAAAATTATATACGGCCTTTTGCAAAACAGTTTAAAATAGGAAACAATCATAAAAAGGAGAGAAGGTAGAATAGAAGAATACAGTGCGTTTATTTAGCCCCTTTTGCCTCTCAAATGTTTTGTCTTTGGTATTCTATTGTACCAAAAAAATTTCCTTTGGGATTCAGAAATCCTGGACAAATATAAGTTAAGCACATTAGGAATTAATGTTATACCGTGAGGAAGTTATCCTTGTAAATTTGTTTCCATGCCTCAGAGGCTGTAAGAGTGGAGCTTGTTTGGTGGCTCTGGTTTCTCTGTAATACCCGATTTTTGTTTTTTTCCTCTGCTAAATAGGATGAGTTCACTTATATTAGGGAATAAAATTGGTTAATCAGATGTATTGTGTAGAAAAATCTGCAAGGTGGCGCTGTCGCCTTTTAGGTCCACGTGGCTGTTGCCATCTTGGGTGGGTCAACATCCTGGGTTGGTTGGCCATCTTAGTTGTGGCCTGGAGGGGAGGAGTTACAGGCAGTTTACTGCCATTTTAGGTTACCATGGAAACTGCTTTTTCCTCCCCACCAAATTAGAGCCAGAATCAGCCATGTGGCCTTGGGTCTCTCAGCCTGTGCTGGGTGCCCTCAGCCGACAGACTATGGTGCCTCAGTAGCCAGCATCCCAGGACATCCGCTCGAGGGGCCCCAAGTCTGATTGAGGCTCGGCCAGTGGACTGGTGACCCGGGCAGCGGCCCTCCGGGCTGGGTCCTTCCAGAATTGGGCCACCAGGGAAGGAAGCCCAGAGAGGGTGCACCTGCGCCAGACCAACAGTCAACAAGCACCATAAGGGAAGAGTTGAAAAGAACTTTGAAGAGAGAATTTCCATTTCCTTATGGTTCAAAAATAGGATAAATGTGGAAATCAAAAAATGATTCTTAGACCTAGGTGTGGACCTCCATTTATGTACTGGGGATTTGGCACAACGGTTGAATACCTGGGATTTTACCGCTGCATTTCCCCCTGAGTTCGTGTCCTCTAATGCCAAAAAATTTTAGACACTTTGGACAGAATCATTTATATTAATTCTAGATTATAATCAGTTAAGGGAAGGGGGAATTGGATAGGGAAGCAGCCCAGTCACCAACGTGGTCTATGAGGTTTATAAATCATCATTAAAAAGTGCATAGAATCACCCAAAAAGTGAAAAAAAAAAAAAAGGAAATAGCACATATGTTAGAGAAAATTCCCTTCCTCCCCCTCTCTGATCCCAGTATCGAGATCAGAGAGGGGAAGGGGCACAACTCACTGGCCCAGTACAGCACACCTCTAGCCCAGCATTCCAGACAGGAAAAAAAAAGCACATGTCCCAAGTTTGAGTAGGGACTTTTAAAGATTTCTTTGCTGGTGGAGTGGCAAGGCTCAGGCCTGGGAGTGTCCTTGATAGCGTGACATGAGATCATTGTCTGAGGCCATGCCCTCTCTACCTGTGGGAGGAGTCTTTCTCCTAATCCCTCTCAAGAACCAAAAGCAGTAGGCACAAAACCAGCAGCAAGCAGCAGGGACCTGCCAGAGTTCACACTGCTCTCTTAACACCTTTGAGCTGGGATTCAGATCCCTCCAGTGACACCTCCCTCAGCCAGGTGGCTGGAGATCCAAGTTACAGGCTTTATTTAATAAGACACCTGAGTCTTT
>PVHP010050797.1:0-11685 GCA_004024765.1 Zapus hudsonius
TACACCTTGCCCAACCCTGCAATTCTATCCACCCATCCACCTATCCTCTCCTCAGATTCACCTTGCTGACTCTGACAGCTGCACTGGGGGGACTCTGACAATAAGGTGTCTTCTCTGACATCAACCCACCCTTTTTTTTGAGTGTGAGACTCTAAAATCTGGCTTATAGTCTTTTTAATTCACCAGTCAGTTGACCTTTCCCTCTCCTTCCCTGCTCTCCCCTGCCTCCCCCCTTTCATTCCCCCTCTCTTTCCCTTCCCTTTCTACTCATTTTTTCTTTTTTAAAATTTTATTTATTTATGAGAGAAAGAAGCAGAAAGCAAGACACACACACACACACACACAGAGAGAGAGAGAGAGAGAGAGAGAGAGAGAGAGAGAGAGAGAGAGAGAGAATGGCTGGCCTCTAGCTACTGCAAACAAACTCCAGACCCATGTGCCATCTTGTGCATCTGGCTTTACATAGGCACTGGGGAATCAAACCAGGGTCCTTAGGCTTAGCAGGCAAGTGCCTTAACTGCTAAGCCATCTCTCCAGCCTCTTTCCTTCTTTTTGAGATAAGGTCTCACTAACTGTGTTGGATTACAGGCATGTGCTGCCACACCTGGATTTTTCTTTTCAATCTGGGAGCCTAGGTCCTGGATTTAGGTTGTAGCTTGATGTCTTACTTCTGCATGGCCTGGGGAAGTCTTATGCCACTTGAGACCCTTTCAACTCTCTCTTCACCTCAGCCTTGTAAGGTCGAGTATGTGAAGAGTCTTAGACCAGATACTCTCACACGGGGCTCATTGCTGACTCTGGATGGTTGTGAGGAAAAGATCAGAACACAGATGGAGAGTTTGGAAAGTCTTTGTTGGTGATGATGGTGACGGTGGCAATACATGAGGGCACAGGAATCTATTTATGGAGCACTTTTTTCATGGGCATGTTGGTGCACTGCCTCCCCTTCCTGCCCTTGGATCTTCAAATTGTGCATGATTCTATGATGCTTGGGAGGTGGACGGAATCAAATGTGCTGGCTCTTCCAATCATGACCCAGGAACACTGTTGCTAGGCGACTCTTTTTGGTCCGAGGGGGGTAGGTGATATTCCTCAAGGGGCATTTTTAACTTAGACAAAAGAGGTCACATGATGTGGGATATGAGGTTAGTAGTGGTCTTGTGCCTCATTGTTGGTGGCTTGTCTTGAGGACTATGTTATTGACCAATAACCTCCCTGAGTCTCTTCCCCTTGACAGGAGGGAAAGGCAGACAGGATGAGGCCCTTTGCTGGTCCTAAGTTGGAACACTCCCTGGCATCCATAGTGTTCAAGGGAACAGTTTCTGTGCTGTTTGCCTGGTGCCACCTTGCCATTGGTGGAGTGCTACCTGGATGTTCCAAGTGCAGGAAAGGGGCTTTCTTCTTCTTCTGGAGCTAGCGGGGAGGGGCACATGGGGTGTGTGCACACAGGTGGGGTGTGTGCACACAGGTGGGGTGTGTGCACATGGGTGGGGTGTGTGCACACAGGTGGGGTGTGTGCACATGGGTGGGGTGTGTGCACACAGGTGGGGTGTGTGCACAGGTCTGAGGCCAGAGAAGGAGGGAGCAGGCCACAGCTCAGTCTGTGTCCCTTCTGTGAAGCAGGGTTCAGGGAACACCCTGCTTGATGGGCTGGCATCATGGTGAGGAAAACCCACCAATTCTCCCAGCAAGAGGACCCAGGTAACTTAGGCTCAGTTGGGCGGAGGCATTCAGGTTCTTTCCCTCTTTCTCCTCCATGGTCCCTGTTTTTTTGCCAGCGTTTTTTTGGGGGGGTGGCCCCAAAATGCTTGCCATGGTTTCAGATGAAATGTATCACATCTCTTTTGGGACTGGTTGAAGAATTGTTTCTCCCAAAGCTTCCAGAAGACATCCCATCATGTTTGAATGATGAGGGATGGGTGAGATGAGAGCCTTAGGCAGATCCTAACTCATTCTTGCCTCCCATGGAGGAGAAGAAGACATTGAGAGGGACTCTCCTTCTGTCCATGAGAAGAGCCAGGTTTGACATGGGCACATCAGCCACAAATTATAGCTGTGTCCAGGAGCCATTACCCTTGGGGGCTTGTGACAACTAATTGACACACACAGACCCCTCCTATAAGCTCTTGGCCTGATGCCCTTGATCTAGTTGTAGGTGGCATAAAAATATTTGTGTGTTTGTGTGTATGAATGGGAGTGTGTATGCCACAGCACACTTGTGGAGGTCAGAGGACAGCCTTGTGATGTTGATCCTCCTTCTACCTTGTTTGGACAAAGATCTCTCTTCGTGTTTGCCACTGGAAAGGCCAGACTCGCTGGCTCTTAAGCTTTGGGATTCTCCTGACTCTGCTTTCCATTGTTGTACGCACGATGGATTACAGACACGCACCACTTCATGTCTGGCTTGATGTGGGGGCTGGGTATCTGAACTCTGGTTGGCAACTCTGTGGAGCAAGTGCCCTTAACTACTGAGCCATAGGCACGTGTTTTGGGTACTGCTTAGAGCCCATTTTGGACTACAGTTCTATCCATTCTGGCACAGTGCAGGGGTACATGGAAAACACAGGGTAAGTGCTTAATATTGACAATGAAAGCAGCCACCTTTGTGGGGTATTTGTGATGCATTTGGCTGTCTCCTAAGAACCTTAGGTGTGTTTTCACTACCTCCCCGTGGTGTAGATATGCTCCAGTCCAGTCCACATAAGAGCAAGGTTGACAGACTGATCAGGGTGCCCAGCTGGTGGGTGGTGGAGCAGGGAACCCAGGTATGAATCCTGGTGGTACCACCTTAAGACACGTGGTGCTTGTGGCCAGTACACTGGGTTGTTACCAAGCAGTTGGATGGATGGATGCTCAGAGGGAGGTGATGCAAGGGCTTGAGGTTACTGGAGAGAGCCTCCTCTTCCTAGAGTGTACCTCTTCTTTGAAGGCCTTTGCAACAAGAGAGTTCCTGTTGGGGAGCCAGGATCCTTAAGACGTGTTGTGGCCAGAATTCTTCCTGTAGGTAGTACTGAGCTCAGGGCACCATAACCACCACCCTGTGGTCCTGTGAAGAGCTGTGCAGTTCTATTGACCAATCTGAGGAGATGGCTGTCTCTCTGGACCTATTCCCACTGGGGACTCAGTGGTCTGTGCTTTAGCTGGTCTTCTCATCCCTCATATCACCGTGATAAACTTTACTGTCTCTGTTGTCCTTGAGTGGACACTGTGCTGTTTGTCCACATCCACCTTGCTCTTGGGTGGCTGTAAGTGGACTCAAGGCCCCTGGAGGCCCTTTGAGCAGGTATCATCCCTTACACTAGTCATGCAGACTATGGCCTTGAACCTGGAGTTCTACCAAGGCTGGATGTATTCCTGGCTCTGCAAAGCACGCCCTATGGCGACTGCAGGGAACATGGTCTAATATGTACTCATGAGAGGAAGCCTTGTTTTCTGAATAAAGAGCTAGTGTATGGCTAGGGGTGTAGCTCAGTGGCAGAACACTTGTCTAGCATGTGTGAGACCCTGGGTTCCATGTCTAGCACCACACCAAACAAAGAAGATAAAGTACAATAAAAGTCATTGTTTAGTCTGACACCAGTGTTCAACCCCCACTTGAGTCCAGTATGGAGTGTAGAATACTCATTTTACAGATGAGGAAGCCATAACCCAGAGAGATTGAGGTTGGTAACTGGTCATTGTCACCTAGTTCCGCTGAGCTCCAAGCCTTGCTTCCCTTATCTGTGAGAGCTTGGTCCACCTTGTAGGGATCTGGGGCACTGAGCCCTTGGCACCCCTGCCTGGACAGAGTATGGCAAACTTTGCCAGAATTAGTGACTGAGGTGTGGGTCTCTGTGGCAGTGTGTGCAAGCATGTGTGTGTGTGTGTGTGTGTGTGTGTGTGTGTGTGTCTACAGCCCAGGAGTGGATCACTCAGAGGGACCAGCTCCTGACTCTCAGGCCTTTGCCACCCCTCCTTCTTCCTGCAGAGGGCCATCCGCGTGCGCAGCCACTCCATGGAGACCATGGTGGGCAGCCAGAGGAAGTTGCACACCGGCAGCATCCCGGGCAGCCTCAGTGGGGGCATTGTCCACAACAGCGTGGAGGTCACCAAGACCACCTTCTCGGTGAGTGTGGTGGGCCCTGAACCAGCATGTGGGGCCAGAGGAGGAAGGGTGTCCCCATTCAGACTTGGGCCAGGCAACTTGAACAGGGCAAGTTCTCAAAGGAACTTGAGGCTTCTTGGTGGTGACCCAGCCTTTGCCCAGTGAAAGTGGCTCTTTGGAGCCTCCATGCTTGTGGCACCTGGGGTTGGCCTGGACCAGAAGCCCTTCTGTCTCCTCTGAGTTTCCTTTCATTCCATCTCGTTACTATGACTGCTGCCTGGTCCATTAACTCACAAGCAGTGATGGAGAATCAGGAGCCCTGGGTCCTTGTCCTTACCCTGCCCATGACTTGCTAGTTAGTTTGATAAATCTTGCTTTCGATCCTGGGCTTCCTCATGGGCTAAATGACAGGTTGAAGCAGGCCATTCCAAGGGCTCTCTGGCTTTGTGGTTATCAGTCTGTGATCCCCTGAGTCATCCCAGCCCTCAATGTCTGGGTGTCCCTTGTGGTCAGGAGTTCTGGCCTCTGTTGTAGTACTCCTTGGGGCCAAAGGCTTGGCTTAAGGACACAGGAAAGAGGCTGTGAGGGGGTCTCAGCTCCTCGTTGTTTTTTGAGGTCATCTTCAGACCAGGATCTATATGTAAACCAGAGCAGGGAGGAAGGAGAACTGGGTCTGGTGTGTGTGCACTTACTGTGTGTGCACTTACTTTGGTGGATTCTTTCACAGCCTCCAGTGGCAACGGCTGCAGTGAAGAACCAATCCCGGAGCCCCATCAAGCGGCGTTCCGGACTCTTCCCTCGCCTGCACCCAGGCTCTGAAGGCCAGGGGGACAGCCGGACACGATGGTAACTGTCGGGGCCCCAACTCCATCACAGTCATGGGGACTGTTCTGTCTCAACCTTGACAGCTGTAAGTGTCCAAGCATGGGGACAGCATGAACCCCAGGGACAGTGTGTCCTGTAACTCAGCAGTTCATCCATGGAATCCAATTGGGCCATTTTCTCCATTCAAGAACAAAGGTGTCCTTTTGTAAAAAAAATTTTTTATTTGTGTGTGTGTGTGTGTGTGTGTGTGTGTGTGTGAGAGAGAGAGAGAGAGAGAGAGATAAAGAGAGAAAGAGAGAGAAAGAGAGAGAGAGAAAGAATATAGGTGCACCATGGCCTCTTGTCTCTGCAAATGAACTCCAGACATGTGTGCCATATTGTCCACCTGGCTTTACATGGACTGGGGAATTGAACCCAGGCTGGTAGGCTTTGCAAGCAAGTGTCTTTAAACACTGAGCAATCTCCCCAGGTTCCAAAGGCATTCTTTTAAGGAATTGGGAAGGTTCTTTTTTCTTTGCTAAGTTTTATTTTATTTTATTCTTTTACAGAGCAGAAATATATTCTCAAGAGGAAGTGTGGGCTTCTCAAGAGTCTTATAGCCTGAATTTTGAGCAGTCTATTTTATGAGCAAACTTGGAGAGGAGGATTATTTTTGAGTTAAGTAGGATGGCAGGAGTTCCAGAAATTGGTTTGGATTTTCCCTAAAATAGGGTTTACTCCTCCTTTCTGCCCTTATATGGGGTTTTAGGGTGTATCATTGCCTCAGATGCATGATGGGAACAGGTGCTTTTCAAGGCTAGGAGGTGCCATTATACCTGAGCAAGGACAGTCAGCCATTGTCTCCGTTGACTGTGTTGGCCTTACACCTTTTTGAGTGGACTTGTGTCTGTACCGGTTCGATGGTCACGTGATGGCCTTCTGTATTGAGCATTTCCGTTGCATTAGTCTCTTTGTTCTATGTGCCTATCCAGCCTACCTCATTCCCTCAGCAAGTTCCATCTCTTAATCTCAAGGGGTTGAAGGTCTGTTTTCCATAGCTACTTCTGGCTCATACTGGGCTGTTGACTGGACTGCCTACTTAAAAAAAAATGTTTTTGGCTATCTTATCTAGGGAGTCACAGGCCCTGCGGGTGGCTTTGAAGATCAGATGGGATGGAAACCTCACAGGACCATCATTTTAGCATATTACTGTTGACGTTTGGAATATATATGTATTTTTTTTTTGAGGTAGGGTCTTGCTCTGTCTAGCTTGGGCTGACCTGGAATTCATTATGTAGTCTCAGGCTGGCCTCGAACTCACTGCAGTCCTCCTATCTCTGCCTCCCGAGTGCTGGGATTAAAGATGTACACCACCATATCTGGCTGGAAGATACAAATTATATAAAAGGATTAAGAATGTAGGAACCAAATACAGATAGTTCATGCAATTGAAAATGTACTTGAATATATATCTATGCTAAGAAGGGCTGAAGGATGCACTTCCAGAAGAGCTGGTAGGACTAGGGTTAACTGGACCTCCAAAGCTGCTGATCTTTAGCAATTTTTCAGGCTGGAAACTTTGGTTGTGTTTAAAATTATTCATTTGAGAGAGAGAGAGAGAGAGAGAGAGAGAGAGAGAGAGAGAGAGAGAGAGAGAGAGAGAGAGAGAGAGAGAGAGAGAGAATATGGGCCTGCTGGGGCCTCCTGCCACGGCAAATGAACTCCAGACACATGTGCCACTTTTTGTGTCTGGCTTTACGTGAGTACTGGGGAATTGAACCTAGGCTTTGCAAGCAAGCTCCTTTAGCTGCTGAGCTGTCTCTTCAGCCCTGTGTTGTTGTTTGTTTTTTTGAGGTAGGGTCTCTATCCCAGGCTGACCTGGAATTCACTATGTAGTCTCAGGGTGGCCTTGAACTCACGGTGATCCTCCTACCTCTGCCTTCTGAGTGCTGGGATTAAAGTGGTGCATCACCACACCCAGCTGTTTTTTGTTTGTGTTTTTTTTTTGTTTAATTCATTAGAAACTTTGATGGACACTTCATGCATTGGTACTCCCATTTCCCTCCTCCCTGCCCCCATTCCACTGAGGGCCCTCCTTGATGGAATTGTTGGCATTTACTGTGGAGGTGTGGGGGTGGGTTATGGGTTGTAAGAGCAGCAGTCAGGGTTTTTGTTTTTCTTTACTGCCTTTTTCACTCAAATGTCCCCTCCCACCCTTTGTGCCTCCCCCTCCCCAATTGCTGAAAATGAACCCAGAACCTGGGCCCTGCAGGCTAGACAGGAGGCTCTATCCCCCCACTCCCCTCCTGGGTAAAGCTTTCTCTCATGCTGCCAGAGTTAATTGAGTTTCCCTTTGAACTTCTAAATGCGCTATGATCTTTTTAGCAAATCAGGTAGTACATCCTACTTAACCTTTCCTTGCTAATTGTCTTCTGATATGTAAAGCAAGCAGGGCTTACCGAGGTTCTGCCATATGTTTCACGTGGTGCTGAGGCTCAGGCAAGTCCCTTCTAGAAGCTCACAGTCCCCAAGGGAAAGGAAGGCAGGTTTTCAAGATGTTTGCTCATAACTCGAGGCAGTGGTGCCATCCCTTGACGGCATGCAGGACAAGGGACAGACCGTGGGGCAGGATGGAAAGTTGTGTTTGGAACCTGTGCATAGGAGTCATAACACCAGGAGCTCTTGAGTCCTGCTCTTGAGTTTAGCAGCAAGGTCGCGTTGGAGAAGAGTTGGGCAGTGTTGGGATAGAATTGCCAGTGAAAAGAAACTGCTTAGGGATGTGCAAGAGCCCCAGCATTCATGGGCAAGTGCAAGACCAAGAGCTGGTGAAGATGATCGGGCAGGAAGAAGGAGGAGGAGGAGGAGGAGGAAGAGGAGGAAAGGCTGCCTAGAGAAGGGTTCCTAAAGCTAGGAAGTGAGAAATCTCATTTTGCTGGATGCACAGGCAAGTCCAGTACAGTAGCCCAGACCATGTGTTGGCTGACAGAGAGGAACTCACTAGCAGCTACATCAAAAACTCACGGAGGCCATTAACATCTCTAGAATAGCTGTGATCAAAACCAGCAAGTAATAACAAGTGTTCGAGGATGTGGGGACATTGGCCCCAATGTGCATTTCTGGCGAAGATGTAGACGAGTGTATCTGCTTTGGAAAAACAGCCTGGGAGCCTTCGGGTCCTAGCAGTTCTACTGCTGTGTGATAGGACGGAAAACAGTTGTGCATAAATGAGCTAGCTCACCGAGAATACAGGTCATTGCGGCATTATTCATGCTTGCTCAAAGTGGAGATGGTTCAAGTGCCTATCATCTTGATAATTGGTGAAGTAAAATTAAATGGAATATTATTTTGCAATAACAAACTCTGAGGTACTGATGCTGGCTACAACTTACATAAACTGTGAACACGTTGTGCTAGTGAGAGAATCTAGATACAAAGACCACATACATTTTGTTAGATCCCATTTTTCTGAAGAGTCCATGCTAGGCAAATCCATGGAGAGAAAGTAGGTCAGTGGGTGGGGGTGGACAGTGACTGCGGATGGGGCCGTAGTTCTTTTAGGAAACATAAAAATGTTCTAAAATTAGATTGTGGCAGTGGCTTCACAATTCTGTGAACACATTAAAAACCAGTTAATTGTCTACTTTAAGTAGCTGAGTTGTATGACATGTGTAATACTTCTCTGTAACACTGTTACTAAAGCTGAGGACAGCCATTTTTCCACATTTAGTGGGCACAAGGCACCAGTACATGGTCTTTGCTAAAGTCTGGGAGAAAGGAACTCTTGGATCTGGCAGAGAGTAACTTTCTTGTTCCCTAGCATCTTCAAATGCCTTGTCACATGGAGCCAGGGGGCTCGTATTATGTTCTAAGTGTTCCCAAGAGTCATACTGTGGGTGGCCCTCTAGCATCTCTCAAGAATCCCTGGGAATTTGGTTGATTACTACATAGACAACACTCTGTTCCCTGTGGGACCCTCTCTTGGCCTATCATAGCTTGTCCCTCGTTGGATGGTCATTTTGAGTGACTTTGGGGTAGATTTCAGCTGAGAACCATCAAGCCAGGCCTCCTGTGTGGTGGCACTCGGCCCTCACCCATGAATTTAGAATGGCCCTGACTATAAGGAGTAGAAAAGCTTGTGTCCACTACTGTTTCAGGGATCAAATGGGGAAGGAAGTGGCGGCTCCATTCTGTAGGGAGCACCGATCCCCACATTCAGAGCTTTCTCTGGGACAGGGGTGGGCAAGGGCTCGGGGCTGGCTCCAGGGTCTCACTCCTCTTCATTTGCCTCTCCCCAGTGATAGCACCTCCAGCACCCCAAAGACCCCAGATGGTGGACATTCTTCTCAGGAGATAAAGTCTGAGACCTCATCCAATCCCAGCTCTCCAGAAATTTGCACCAACAAAGAGAAGTAAGCAATTCAGGGGTTGGGAAACGCTATCCGAAGCCATCTGGAGCCCTGACTTATGTGCTGTCTCCAGACAAGCTGAGTGAGAGCAGTGGCTTTTGTGTTTGAAACAGAAAGGCCAGAAGGCCCAGGGAGCCATGGTAGACAACCTGAGCTCTCTGCTGGGCCTGCCAGGGGAGGTCTCAGTGCTGGCTCCTGAGGGCTTGCCTTGCTTCTGGTTCCCTGTAGGCCCTTCATAAAGTTAAAGGAGAATGGCCGTGCCAACATCTCCCGCTCCTCCTCCAGCACCAGCAGCTTCGGCAGCACGGCGGGGGAGGGCGAGGCCTTGGAGGAGTGTGACAGTGGGGTAAGTGTGTCCTGTTCAACCTGGAGGTGGCACTCTGGGGCATAGCTGGTCACACTGTGCTTCCAAATAATACTGTGGGCAAGAGGTGGTTCTGGCGGCCATCGCTACCTACTTGGAGCAGTAAATGACGGAGGATCTCTCTGAGAGAGTTTAACAGTAGCAGTCAGAGGATAGGGCCAGGCTGATGGCATCCCTGCCAGGGGCACAATGACCGGAGGGGGAAAGCTCAGAGGCCCTTTCTGGAGAGGTAGAGGCTGTGGCCAGGGCTGAAGCAGCAGGCCAAAGTTGGGTAGGAGGTAGGGGCTGCTCTGGGTCTGTATGGCCCATCTCAGATTGCCATAGGGCTGCTGAGGGTACCCTGGCCTTGCTCACCTGGCATCTCTCACCTGGCCTCTCTCCCCAGAGCAGCCAGCCAACCACAACCTCGCCCTTCAAGCAGGAGGTCTTCGTCTACAGCCCCTCCCCGAGCAGCGAGAGCCCCAGCCTGGGAGCTGCTGCTACCCCCATCATCATGAGCCGGAGCCCTACAGGTCAGTGTCATGTGGAGACACGCATGATATAGCTTGGAGGGCAGGGCTGCGCCTTGACCACTGTTATGGACCATGTGACCCAGGTCAGCTTCCACTTCTCCTCCAAGATGCTAAGGCCTTCAGCTCTGTTAACTCACCGTCCATCGATCTTAAAAAGATTTTCTGGGGGATGGAGAGATAGCTTGGCCATTACAGTGCTTGCCTGAAAAGCCCGAGTTTGATTCTCCAGTACCCACATAAAACCAGATGCACAGTGGCACATGCATCTGGAGTTCGTTTGCAGTGGCTGGAGGCCCTGGTGCACCCATTCTCTCTCTCTCTCTCTCTCTCTCTCTCTCTCTCCTTGCAAATAAATAAATGAACATTAAAAAAAGATATTCTGTGCTGGGGAGATGACTTCATGGTTAAGAATATTTGCTGCATAAGCATGTAGACTACACCCACATAAAAAGACAAGCATGGCTCTTCACACCTGTGATCCCAGTCCTGAGGTGGGCAGAGACAGGAAGATAGCTGGGGGCTGGCTGGCTAGCCAATCTCACTGCAAAGTGGCATGTTGAGGGACTCTGGTTCAAGAAATTAAGGTAGATGAGCTATAGTGGTGGACAGCAACATCCTCTTCTGCCCTCCCCGCTAGTACCCATGGGGCATACGTTTCTGCATACACACGCACAGACCACCCCCAGCTTGTATTCTTCTTATATATATATATGGGGAAGCTGAGGCTCCCAGAACTCAATGGCTTGCTGGAGATCACACACTGAAGGAATTGGGACTCAAAGACTCTTTGCACCCAATTGTTCTGCCCCATTGAGGCCCCATCGTGGCCCCTCAGTCACAGTAGATTGATCATGAAGGGCTGATCAGGGACAGCACGGAAGGCTAGAGTGTAATGGGCCTGCATGGGGTTCAGTGCATCAGAGTCATGGAGGTGTGAGAGAGGACAGAGGCAGCAGTGACCACAGATGGGCTGCCTGGAGACCCTGGTGATTGTCTTTGTCAGTGGTGAAAGCCATTGAAGGCTCTGAAGTAGGCAATTGTCCTCTGGTGATGAGAAAGACCATTTGGCAGCTGCAGGCTGAGTGTAGAAAGGACTGATCCCGGCTAACGAGGACGCTGTGGGACAAGGTGAGTCAGGGTGATGGGAGAGGATGCCAGAAGGAAGAATTCACTGCCTTTGGTATTGGGGATTAGAGCAGCAATCCAGGTCTTTCTGGTTTCTGGGATCCCCAAAGTTGAACAGAGTAAGAGGTATCTGTTCTGAGGAGACCAGCTAGGTGGGCATCTAAGTGGCCCTGTGTGATGGATGCTGTGGGCACTGTGGGTGCCTGGGGATTAAAGCCCTGGTCCCACACACAGCATAGAATGAGGCAAGCAAAGGACTTGGGAGCCTGCTTCTAAGTGCTGGACCTCAAGATGTGACATTGGGTAAATTCCTGAGCCTTTTCATGCAGGCTTCAGTTTCTCTCAGACAAAAATGAAAGGAGAGGGATGGTGGCTTCTCCCTCATAGGGT
>PVHP010050798.1:0-11657 GCA_004024765.1 Zapus hudsonius
CAGGGGTAATCCTAGCCTTCTGGAAGCTGAGACAGGAAGATTTTATGTTCCATGCCAGCCAGGGGTACACAGTGATACCGTGCCCTAATAATAATAAAAATAAATAAATACAAAATGGACTCATTTCTCAGCCAAGAATTTGACAAACACTTTTCATTGCTTCACTAGAAGGCTTTGATTAAAAACAGAAAATGTGAAGGATAGTCACTGTGTGACATGCATTAGGCCTGGACCCAAGTCCCAGAACAAATCCCTCTGAACTCAGGGAAACCCAAACAGGAAGCGAAACCGCTAGTCACCAGCTGACAACAGAACAGCATCCCAGGGAATGCAGCACAGATGGAAAATACCCCAAGCGGAGAACGCAGGTAAATGCCTAACCTGTGCACATCCCAGCTCGGCCCCCAACACTGCTGGGGAGATGATCTACTCTGCCATTAAAGCCTGCCCACCAGGATGCAACCCCCTAGAAGCCAGGTAAAACCCCATGCACAAAATGGTGCATGCATTTGGAGTCCATTTGCAGTGGCAAAAGGCCCTGGTGCACCCATGCTCTAGTTCTGGCTCTCAAATAAATAATTGTTTTTGTTTGTTTTTTGTTTGTTGAGTTAGGGTCTCTAGCCCAGGCTGATCTGGAAATCTAGCTCCAGTCTGGATTCAGACTCACAGTGATCCTCTTACCTCTGCCTCCCAAGTGCTGGGATTAAAGGCGTGAGACTAATTCCAGGTCAGCCTGGGCTAGAGTGAGACCCTACCTCGAAAAACAAAACCAACAAAAAGATTCCACACTCCACAGCTCAGTGCAACTTCTGAATGCAGCTCATTGGCCAGAACCCCATCACATGACTGCTCCTAGCTGCAAGGGCTGCTGGGAAGTGTAGTTTTCTAGCTGAGACCATGCTGCCCCACCCCAACCCCACCCCAGGATGGGGAGAACATAGATGAGGGAGAAGGGAGGAGTGGCATGGGGGGTGGGGCTAGAGCCAGGGAAGGAGTCACTCAGTGAGAAAGTTCTAGAATGGCAGGCAGCCCTGGAGGTCTGGGTTCCTTTCCCAGCCTGAGTCTCAGAGGAAAGGCTCCCCACCCAGCCCGGCTCACCCAACGCTGTCACTGTCTTCTCTGGACGCGCATGCGCAGTGCCTGCTCAGGAGCATCAGCGCTGGTTCCTGCCCTTCGCAGGCGGAGCCCCAGAGCCACGCGGGTTCGAAGTCACCGGAAGTCTCTGCATCCCACCAGCTGAGCGGGAATCGGGTCCCTGTGAAATGTTCCTAAGAGAAGAAAATTACCCAGAAAGCGTCTCCCAAAGAAAAGTGGGCTTTCAAAAAGTTTGTCGCAAGCTGCAAAGCATTATCTTGAAGTCCTCCAGCTAGGCTAAAAGCCTGTCCCATGCCTCCCCGGGATTTCTAGTGAATTAATAATGCCACTGATGAATATTCAAAAGGAGGCAGCTATTGTGCCTCCAAGCACATAATTAATTATTCATTACACATTTTTATTCACTGAATTAAAAAACACAGGGTGCTCTGGGAAATGAAGTGTACTTCACGGCAGGGGCGTGAAATTCCACACTGCCCCTTTAAGGACTATTATTCTCTATTTGTGGTTACCAAGCAACATAAATGCTGGGCAATTAGATCATGGGTTGTCCCTGAAGACTGATGGGATAATAAGCAGTAGTTAAGTATTAACTTGACCCAGTGAAGGTCCCATCTGAATAAACCTGGGTAGGGCCACAGCTGGCGTCTTTTAAATGAAACTTTTGCATTAATACCATACAAAAGGTGATTTTGTTGCAGGAGCACATGGTCGGGGAAACAGCAGGCCCTACTCAGGTTCAAGGTGTGGAACCTTGGACATTCCAACATTTGCAAAGCTGGGTAGGCTGGGTTGCCCACTCACCTCGGGGGGGTCAACCAGACTGGAGCACCACCATCCAGCCTGGCTGAATTCACTGGGAAGCTTGAAAAAGGGCACAGATACCCGTGAGGAGAATTGAGTTTCTACCCACCAGGAGCTACAATGAAAGACCAGGAAGGGTCCAGGCTGGGCTCTGGGTGTGTACAGCTTCCTTCTGCACTCCAAGCCCCTGAGGACTGACTTCAGATCCAAGGCGTGTCTGTCCGAACCTAGTCTGGGACACAGAAGGCTGTCAACTGACTCCATTGAACATTAAAGTTAGTTTGAAGGATGCTTCGTTATCACTTGCTCTTTGGTTATAGGGCAAGACTTGGACTGAGGGTTGCAGCCAACTGTTTCTGCGCATGCCTCAAAGTTGGCAAATCTGACTTTTTGTAAGGCAGGGTCTCACTCTGGCCAAGGCTGGCCTGGAACCTGCAGTGATCCTTACATGGCAGCTGAGTGCTGGGATTAAAGGTTTGAGCCACAACACCCAGCTTAAATCTCTTATTTTATTAAACATATTTTTATTTATTTATTTGAGAAAGAGAGCAAGAAGGAGAATGGTCATGCCAGGGCTCCTGCCCTTACAAACAAACTCCAGACACATTTGCCACTCTGTGTCTCTGGCTTTATGTGGGTCCTGGGGAATTGAACTCATGCCATCAGGCTTTGCTAGCAAGTGATTTTAATCACTGAGCCATTTCCCCAGCCCCTAGTTTAAATCTCTTAACACTTGACTTAAATGCCCGTCGGGTCTGCCTGCAGAGATTCAGAACACAGTTACACACAGAATGTGCACTGCAAAGGGGGTCCAACCAAGGAGGTGGGTGCAGCCTGAAACCTAACCTGTCACTGTTCACACAGTCAGGCACCTGTCCAAGGAGCCACTTTCCCCAGGCTTACAAAGGCATGGATTGAGTGGACTCAAGTGGTCGGCCTGTAGTTTGGAATGAGGGGGGCGGAGGAGAGCAGGTCTGGGGAATGGCGTGACAGGTCCTGCCAGGAAGAAGAAATGGACAATCTCCAGGGACAGATGGCAAATGGAGAAAACCACAGTGTGAGAGGGCAGGTCCTCCAGGGCAGCACACTTCCTGTTCTCTCTCAGCTAGCCATGTGTGTCTATGCACAGATCAAAGACATGCCAGAGGTCCACTGTCGTCTTCACTGCTGAGCTAGGGACCCGAAGAGCAAGAAGCATGAACGCTTACATTCGTGTGAGTCTCGGAGCAGCCCTAGGAGGGGCACCACCCACATGCAAGCAGAGAACCAGGACTTAGAGAGCTTCAACAGCCTGTCTATATTAGTTACTTGCTCATTTACCTGAGCGGACACCTGATCGGAGGAAACCTCTGGAAGGAAAGGGTTTGTTTTCATAGTTTGGAAAGGATACATTCCATCATGGCCGGGAAGCCATGGCAGCAAGAACAGGAGGCTGGCTCATCACACTGCAACCAGAATGAAAAAGGAGAGAGAAACAGGAAGTGGGGCCAACCTCAAGGCCCACCCCCTAGTGACACACTTCCTCCAGCAAGGCTCTACCTTCTGAAGATTCTACAGCTTTCTCAAATAGTACCACCAGCTGGGGACCAAGTGTTCAAACAATTCAAAACTGCCATGTAGATGGCCACTTCTCCAAGGTAAACCCACATCACAGGGTCCCCTGCGCTGGAGGGAAGGGATAGAAAGGGCCGGAGTAGCAACCAGAGTGAGAGTCAACAGAAAGAGAAGGTAGCAGGAGGCCCTGGCCTCCCAGCTCTGCAGGGAACTTGGACTTCCTGGTGGGCAGAAGATGGGAAAGCCAGGCTAGTGATGGAGAATTGTTCTTGAGCCTGAAAGAGCCACTGACCAGCACCCTCAGACACACCCCTCATGTCCCCGCCAATCACGTTTAGGCTTTAGGCTAGGAGACCTCTCAGGAGCACTCCAACAAGACCACAGTAAGATTCCATGTTCCCAGTCGATGCAAACGCCATTGAAGGAAAAATCAAAACATCTGCACTTCTTGCCATTATTTTATGTTTTTGTTTTTACTCAAAATAGCTGGTGGTTACCACCAGTGACAAGAAATGATGGTTTTAGTGTAGTTGTAAATCATTCATTTTGTAAACAAAAACGTGAACGCACAGCCTACCTGTGTCTGCAGACACTTTGCCACGGCGGAGCCTGAAACAGTCCTCAGTGGAAGATGAGGAGCGCGTGTCTACAGGTGCGTGATGGACAGCAGAGAGAGTCCAGGTCTCCAAAGCAGTGGGCTCCAGGTAGGCATGAGAGATGTGGCCCTGAAGGCCATGGGTGAGGATGACAGTGCCAGGCAAGAGTAGCCAGGCCTGATAGAAGCCCCCAGGAAAGGCCCAGAGAGCCACCAGCCCAACCTTGGGTCCATATTCCACACAGCCTCTCGGTATGGCTGCTGGACAACCCACATCACTGCTTCCAACCTTCCTGGGGGATTTTCTTTTTTTTAAATGTTTTATTTATTTATTTGAGAGAGAGAGAGAGAGAGAGAGAGAGAAATGGGCTCGCCAGGGCCTCCAGTCACTGCAAATGAACTCCAGACACATGTGCCCTCTTGTGCATCTGGCTTTATATGGGCACTGGGTAATCGAACTCTGGTCCTTCTGCATTGCAAGCAAATGCCTTAACCGCTAAGCCATCTCTTCAGCCCTCCTGGGGGATTTTCTGAAGAATAAGGTTGTTTCACTTGGCTTTTCTTTTTAGAAATCTTTATTTATGGCATTTTCAATGTTTTGTTGGTTTTTGTCCATCCTTTTACACGCACCCCTCAACCTCTTTCCCTCCCTGCGCTCTCTCGCTCTCGTGCGCTCTCTCTCTCCTCTCTCTCTCTCTCTCTCTCTCTCTCTCTCTCTCTCTCTCTCTCTCTCTCTCTCCTACAGGGAGTAAGTATTTGAAGAGTTAGGGGATCACTGGAAGTTTTGTTCTTATAAAGGTCCCATAGAAGTTCTGAACCCATCTCTCATATATATACATATATATGTATATATACATATATATGTACATATATATATACATACATATATATACATATATATATATATGGTCTCGGGTGAGAGCAGTGGAGGAGGTGTGGCAGCCTCTCACCTGCACCCCAGATCTGTCCTCACAGGCTGAGGCAAGTCAGGAAAAGTAGCGGCTTGGGGAGAGGAACACAGATACCCCATAGCTGGCAGCCTCAGTGACAGTCACAAGCCCACTGACAAATGAACGCACAGGGAAGGCAGTGACTCTGGCTGGATCAAAGCAAAGGCAGGCCCGCAGACTCATCAGGAGCTGGGCAGGGAAACGTGGGGAGGGGTACAACACAGGAGCCTTGAGAAGCTCACACCGGCTCCTCCGAGAGAGCACAAGCAGCCAGTCTACCCACGGGCCTGTGCCCCCCCCACACACACAGGGTGGGAAGAAACCCAGATTGATTTGGACACTCCTCTGAGTGCACCCCCCCCCACCTGGTCACACGGAGGAACAGGAGAGGGAGGAAGCTTTTCTTGTTCCGAATGCTTAATGCCAATATGCTGACCAGTGGACTAAACAGACACTGGGAAGCCAGGTTTGACAACACACAAGAGCCTTTTAAAAACAGTTTTGAGGCCGAGCATGGTGGTGCATGCCTTTAATCCCAACACTTGGGAGGCAGAGGTAGGAGGATCGCCATGAGTTCAAGGCCAGCCTGTGACTATATAGTGAATTCCAGGTCAGCCTGGCCTCGAGCGAGACCTTATCTCAAAAAAAAAAACAAAATTTTATTTATTTATTAGAGAGAGGGTATGGGCACTCCAGGGCCTCCTGCTACTGCAAATGAATTCCATATACAAGCACCACTTTGTGTATCTGACTTTACTTGGGTACTGGGGAATCGAACCCAGGCCATCAGGCTTTTCAAGGAAGTGCCTTTAACCACTAAGCCACCTGTCCATTAACTAGTGAACACATCTCACAGTAGTTTCACTGGGTTAGTTCGGGCAAGTTACTCAGTAAGAATCAAAGAGCTTCATCAACCATGTCTGGAAGCAGAGGCTCAGAGTCCTGAGTTGCCGTCGAGTGCCTGCAAGAATGACTGGAAGGAGGAAGATACGCTTTGGTTCACGGTTTTAGGGGGTTCAGTCTATGGTCGGCCAGCTCCACTGCTGCTGGTAAAGCAGCTCACCTCACCACAGGCAGGAAGCAGAGGAAGAGGAAAGACCAGGGACAATAGACATACTTCCAGGACTGCTCCATCCAGTGAAGCCTCATACACTTTAGCATGTCCCAATGAGGCCTCCATAGTATGACTCTATCAAGGGATCCATCCATTGATTAGGCCAGAGCCCTCACATCTAATCACCACTCAGAGATATGGGATCCTAATCAAGACCTCAACACATGAGCCTATGGGAGAACATCTCAGATGCAAACCATAGCACCACAATATATTAAATATATATCATTTATATACTCAGTCTTCAATAAGAAGTGAAGAGATCAGGGCTGGGGAAATGGCTCAGTGGGTAACAGAGTTTATAGCACAAGCAGGAGGGCCTGAGAGGACCTGGTTTGTTTTAAGTTCAATTCCCCTGGTGCCCACATAAATAACTGGGCATAGCCATGAACGCTTGTAACCCCAATCCTGTAGGGGTGGGGGCAGAGACACGAGGGACTCTCACCTGTCAGCCAGTCTGATGAAAAAAAATGGCAGTTCCAGATTCAATGAGAGAGACTCTGCCTAGAGGAAATAAAGCTGAAGTAAGGGACTCGATGCTCTCCTCTGGCCTCCATATGCATGAGTAAGGGGAACACATATCTACATACAACACACACACACACACACACACACACACACACACACACACAAAAGACAGAAAAAGAATTAAATATCTGGCAAAAAAAGCAGAAATAATTCATGTAAAGCATCATAGAAACTGTCTAAAGGGGTCTAGGTGTTTGAGTTAGCAGACAAAACATCAGGTATTGTATTGTAAATATATCTTTTATTAAAGATGTGGTGGTTTGGATGTCAATAGTACCAGAGTTTTGGGTGTTTTTAAGAATATTTTTGCAGGGTGTGGTGGCACATGTCTTTGGTCTCAGCATGCAAGAGGCAGAGGAAGGAGGATTGCTGTGAGTTCCAGGCCAGCCTAGAACTATAGAGTGAATTCTAGCTGAGCCTGGACTAGAGTGAGACCCTACCTTGAAAAAACAAAACAAATATTTATGTATTTATTTGCAAGGATAGAGAGGGAGGGCGAGAGCGAGAAAGAGAGAATAGGTGATCCAGAACCTCCTGCCACTGCACATGAACTCCAGACACATGCACCACTTTGTGCATTTGACTCTACGTAGATATTGAGGGATTGAACCTGGGCCATAGAGCTTTGCAAGCAGGTGCCTCTAACTGCTAAGCCATCTCTCCACCTCTCAGGCATTTTTTGATTAAAATTAAGCTTCCTACTTATGTCTCCAGCAGGCAGAGTCCTGCTAGAGGAGGTGTGCCACTGGGGGCAGATCTTAAGTTTAGCCTACTGTGTTCAGAGTCAGATGGTGCTTGCTGGTGCAGGCTGTTGTCTCTCTTCTGTGAATGCATGCTGAAGTGAGCCAGCTTTTTCTGCCATGATGAAGTGTACCCTGGAATCTGTGAGCCTGAAACAAACGCTCTCCTTCAATAAGGTTGGTTGTTTGTCCCAGTAATGCAAAGGTAACTGCCTTTCAAAACATTTCATGAAAGTTTAATCTCAAAGACTCAAGAAAACAGAGAGTATCAACAGAGGGAGAATTTTCTAAAATCAGAATGAAAATTCTAGAACCAAAAGGTGCAGTTACAGAAAGAGAAACTCATCATAAGGTCATAAAGGGCCCAACACCAGATCAGAAATGGGTTGGGTAGAGAATCAACAAACTGAAGGATGGAGTGAAGGAAATGACCCACTCTCACAAGCAAAGTACAATGACCTCCATAGAGGAAACTGTTATAATCAGCCTGTTATTTGGTGTAACCTAAAAATTAATTTAAATAAATTAAAGGAAAAGAAATGATCCACTCTTAAAACTGGAGAAATACCAGGATGTAGGGAAACTAACAAGTCTTGAAGATAAATGAAACAACACTGAGCATTCAACAGATGAGTGAAAGAGACTGAGAGGAGGGCAGAGGAAGTTATGAAATTTAAAAAACACCGCATATTGTACAAGCTGAATGAGCCACGGTGAAATAAATACAAAGAGCTTTACCTTAGGCCTCATCATAGTTGTTGCAGTCAGCTTTCTAGTTGCTGCGCAGAAAGAACCCAAACAAAAGCGGCTTGTAGAGGAATGGGTTTATTTGGCTTACAGACTCGAGGGGAGACTCCATCCTGGCAGGGAAAATGATGGCATGAGCAGAGGGGTGGACATCACCTCCGCCACAGCACTGCAAACAGCGGCAGGAAGGTGTGCAAACACTGGCAAGGGGAAGCTGGCTTATAACCCCATAAGCCCGCCCCTGACAACACAGCTCCATCGAGGTTGCAAAACCCAAACTGCCATCAGCTGAGGACCGATCTATCAGAACACATTCATTTGATTGTGGGGGACACCTGGATCAAACCATGACAATAGTCAAATGATTGAAAGACAGAAAATATTGAAAGCAGCAAGAGAAAAATGACATATTCCAAAGGAAAAATGTGAGAGGCTGCCTTCTTATCAGGAGTAGTGGAGGCCTAGGAGAGAGAGAGAGAGAGAGAGAGAGAGAGAGAGAGAGAGAGAGAGAGAGAGAGAGAGAGAGAGAGAGAGAGAGAGAGAGAGAGAACAGTGATAAAGGGAAACTGTGTACGAGAATTCTATATTCTCTACAGTTATCATCCAAGATGATACATTCTCCAACAGTAACTGGACCACTTACCACCGGCAAACTCACCTTACTAACACAGTAGAGGAAATCCTTCCGTCTGAAAGAAAGTAGGAGCTGACTTGAATCCATGCATAATTAATAAGTAAATACCACCAAGAAAGATAAACATGTGGCTAATATTTTTCAATGTGCCTTTTCTTTCTTTAAAAGATGTGAGATTGCAGAGAATCATAATTATACCACTGTGTTATTGGGCTTATCACGGACCTACTTACATAAGCGTGTGGTATATATGAAAGATTACATAAAGAACAGAGGGAGGAAACAGAACAAAGATTCTCTATTTCCCATGAGCAGAGGACAGACATCACCTCCTGACCAACATCAGGTAGACAACAGCAGCAGGAAGGTGTGCCAAACACTGGCAAGGGGAAGCTGGCTATATAACACCCATACACCCATCACCCAAAACACACCGCCAACAAGGTTCCAATTCCAAAATTGCCATCCGCTGGGGATCAAGCATTCAGAACACATAGTTTACGGGGGACACCTGAATCAAAGCATCCCAGGGAGGAAAGGTTTATTTCATCTTACAGCTCCAGGTTAGAGCCCATCATGGCGGCAGGAGCTTGAGGCAGCTGGTCCTATCCAGTAAATCAGGAAGGACAGAGTGAGAAATAGTATTGCTTGCTCAGCCAGCTGCTCTCTCCTTTTTATATAATCCGGGACCACAGCTCATGGATTGGTACCACCCGCAAGTTAGATGAGTCTTCGCACATGAATTAACCTAATTAAGACAATCCCTCACAGATGTGCATGCAGGCTAACCTCAGCTCCATCATCTCTCACAGGTGATTCTGTGTCCTGTCAAGGTGGCAGTCAACATAACACATGGTCATAGGCATTGCAGTAACCCAGACATCCACCAGCAGAGGGATGGATAAAGAGAAAGCAGTGGTAGATCATCCAGCTCTAGGTTTCGGTGTGTGTGTATAGTGTGTATGGTGTGCATTTGTGTGTGTGTGTGTGTGTGTGCGTGTGTGTGTGTGTGTGCAGGCACACACGTGACGGGGTTGCAGAAGAGAGCTGTGTTGTATCCATAGACAGAGTAAGGAAGATCCCCCTCATCCATATGGGTGGGCACCACCCCATCTTCAGGAGGAAAAAAAGGATCCCCCTCATCCATGTGGGTGGACACCCCCCCGCAGTCTGTAAGAGGAAGATCCCCCTTATCCATGTGGGTGGGAACCCCCCAGTCTGCAGGAGGAAGATCCCCCTCACCCATGTGAGTGGGCACCCCCAATCTGAAGAGGGCCAGTGAAAGCAGGGAGCAAAGGAGAACTTCTTCTCTTACGCCCACACTCTCCCTACCTTGACATTGGTGCTCTAGGGTCCAGGAATAACACAGCAGCCCCACCCACCACCCCAGGCCACCCAATCTCAACTCTCAGGCATTTGGCCTCAGACTGATTTACGCACCAGCTCTCCAGTGTGAATGAAGGCCCAGGCCCAGAAAAACGCCCTCCCTCACATTCCTAGTGCTCTTATGGCTTCGGCTTCTCTGCAGAGCTTCACTAAGAGGATTAGGAAAAAAAAATCAAACTTTATAAGAATGGTAATCCAAACATTTCCTACAAAGCAAAATCTAGGCTTCAATAGATTCTAATATCTAAAAAAGAAATCAAACCAATCCGGTATAATATCTTACAGAAAATCCATTCTCTCAGGCAGCATTGCCTTCATGCCACAGCTAGGCAGGATATCACAAGAGAAAGAAAGGAAAAAAAAATATAGATAGATCAGTATCTCCAGTGAAGGTAGATGTAAAAACTTTCAAATAAACCAAATCTAGCAAGATATATGTGTGT
Source organism: Zapus hudsonius (assembly GCA_004024765.1). NCBI lineage: Eukaryota > Metazoa > Chordata > Mammalia > Rodentia > Dipodidae > Zapus > Zapus hudsonius. The sequence continues at coordinate 10,591 of PVHP010050798.1, forward strand.
GGAGGTGTATGTGTGTGATTGTTCGCCAAGACCAAGTGAGGAAGAAATATAAGATTGGTTTAACATTTGAAAATTCATTAATGCAATTCTCTATGATAACAGAATAAAGAACAAAAAACAAATGATAATCTTAGTAGATGCAAAAACTTGGCAAATCTAACATTCATCCTAGAAACCCTCACAAAGTAGGAATAGGAGAAAATTCTTCAACCTGGCAAATGCCATCCACGAAACATCTATTGCTGACAGCGAATGTGACAGTGAGTGATGGAACCCCTCTCTCCTCAAAAAATCAGAAAGGAGACCCCGAAGTCCCTCTTTACCACTTCTAGTCAAGCCAGTGCAGCCAAGCAAGGGACATAAATACAGACATCCAGCTGGGCATGGTGGTGCACGCCTTTAATCCCAGCACTCAGGAGGCAGAGGTAGGAGGATCACCATGAGTTCAAGGCCACCCTGAGACTACAGAGTGAATTCCAGGTCAGTCTGGACTAGAGCGAGACCCTACCTCGAAAAACCAAAATAAATAAATACAGACATCTAGATGCAAGAGTTGGTGTTCACAGACAGCATTGCCCTATAAGGATGCAAGCCTCAGTACACACACGCACACACACACACACACACACACACACACACACACACACACAGATGCATACACACAGCACAGACACACAAGCACACACGGCTACAATGAATAAATGGACCTAGCGCGGTCACAAAACACAACAGTAGTATACAAGAACTAATTGTACCTCCAAATGCCAACTGCATTCAATCTGAAAATGGAATTCTTAAAACTCTTATTTGGGTAGTTAAGTAAGATATGTAGGACTAAACTTAGCAAAAGATATGCAAGCTTTGTACACTGAAACTAGAAGAAGTTGCTGAGATAAAGAAAATTAGGGGCTAGAGAGATGACTCAGTGGTTAAGGCGCTTGCCTGCAAAGCCTAAGGACATGGGTTCAATTCCCCAGTGCCCACATAAAGCCAGATGCACAAGGTGACACATGCATCTGGAGTTCATCTGCAATGGCTGGAGGTCCTGTACTGCCCATTCTCTCTCT